>PVKE010037380.1:0-15939 GCA_004027555.1 Craseonycteris thonglongyai | reverse complement strand
ACACCTGCCTGGGAGAAGGGATGGGCCAACTTGGACAGAGATGGACTGTCAGAGATTGCCCAGTAATGCCCCCCAAAGTCTAGATTCTATGCAGGAGAGTGAGAGGAGGTATGCTACCCAAAGACTCTGCTAGAATTTGCCCCCAGGCTGAGCACTTCCTCATTCAGACACTTCCTACTTGGTCAGTAAATGACAGGTATCACACCCTTTTCGCCCCTCCTGGGCTGAAGTCTGGCGTGCATCATTTCCTTCTTGCCTTCATTTGCCGTTGTCAAATCATCCATTAAATTGGATTGAGGCCACCTAAGCCAGCCTGTCTTGGAGTGCTCAGGGGAGGTTAGTTTGAAAGCAACGAGACCTTGGCTGTCAGGCAGGTTAGCACAATCTCTTATGGATCAGCATCTCACCTGGCAGAAATTCTGTGGCATGGCAGAGGGTCAAGCCACCTACCATGCTGCCCCTTCTCAGCACTTTCTCTCTGATTCAGACACTGGGACTATCCTCTGTTCTAGCCTCAAGATATTTTTTGAAGGAGAGAGCAGTAGGACAAAGATGAGGTAGAGAGCAGGAAATGTGAGTGGTCTTTTAATATTGTGTGTTCAAGCCTCACTACGTAATCTGAGATAATTTCTCCAACAGGTGTTAGATAATTGGGGGAAGAATTTTCACTGAGAAACCTCAAATAGTGTTTCTGTCAAAAGTCATTTGTTTAAAAATCAGAAAAAGCGAGCTGAAGTAGCTCCTTGCTTTTTCGGGATGGCTGAAACGTGTTTTCTTGTACTGATCACTTTATAGGAGAAGCTGCCTCTCCATCCAGGGCATACTGGCAGTGTTGCTGTCAGTAAGCATGAAAAGCACGCCAACTTCTGTGAAATGGAAAGCTGGGAGCTTTCACAACCTGTCCTGGATGATACTCCGAGTGGTTGACAGAGCTGTGGAGCTTCAGACAGGAGCCTCTAGCCATCAGGAGCTGACTGTTGGGAGGGATTGGTAGGGAGGCTCAGGGCAGAAAGTCTCAAACTAAATACACATACCTCAGTGTCCTAGGTGTGGTTCAGGTCTAGGAAAAGCTTGTTGGTGAATTCATCTAGAGTATTTTTTACTGGGAAGAAAGAAAACCCCCCAACATATTGGCATTATAGTCCCATATGGCTGAAGAGGTGATGGTTAACTTCTCTTGTTTCAAATCTAAACTTAAAATTTATAGGAGGCACAACAACCCTATACTTCTTTACATTTGCTTTGCACTTTTAAATGTAGTTTCTGCAATTTTCTCTGCGAATGAAACCTTCACTATATTTTGAGTGTGTCCAAATGCGCGCTTAATTGCAGCTGCTTTCGTTTACCTCCTCTCCCTGTCCTCAGTGCTTTGGTTCAGAATGTTATCTCTCACCTGGTTTTTGACATGGTCTCTTAACTAGTATCTCTTCCCAGAAGTTTGCCCCTTCAAACCACTTTCTATAATGCTGAAAATTCTATCTTTCTTTGAAACAAAGTTGATCATGTAATTTTTCTGTTTAAAATCTCTCAATATCTCATTTGCTGATTGTCCACTCTGCTAGAGGCTCTTTATATCCACTCCATATTCTAGTCAAGGTAGCTCCGGGTCCCCTGAACATTCACTGAGAGCTGCTCCACTGCACCTGTTTATCCTTTCTCTGTGTTTCTTTACACTTGCTTCTTGGATATTTTTGGAATATCCAGCTCCTATTTTGATTCCTTCCTTGGTCCTCACTCTGTCTTGTCTCCTGGATTGACAACTCAGTTTTAGATGTACTAACCTGGCTTCTTTGATGGCCTATTCTCTGGACAGAACCTCTTGTATTGTAACTAGTTTTATGCACTGCCAAGTAGCATTAATTCATTTGTCCATTCATTCTTCCATTTGCTTAAAAATAGTGCCATTCATTCATTCATTCAAAGAAAAATTTTAAAGGAAAAAATTGAATCCGGGAGAGTAAATGGCAAAAGATAAGGCTGGACAGCTAGTCATCGGTCACCTTACATACCACGAAAGGATTGGATTTCATTCTATCCCAATGAGGAGTCATAGAGGCTATTATGCAGGAAAGATAGTAATTGATTTGAACAGTAACAAAACTACTCTAATGTTGTCTATAGATTAATTTGGAGTAGGTAAGACTGGGTCCAGGGGTACCAGTAGTGTAACTACTGTGGATAGTGCTCACAGAGGCCTGGGCTAGTGTAGGGGCAATCTTGGTAGAAAAGATTGCATGAATGTGACAGATATTTAGGAAGTAAAAGTTTAAAAACTTAGTGGGTGATAAGCAATGAAGACTTGTAAATACAGAACCATTGTAGTGGCTAACATGTCTTGAGTACTTACATGCACAAAAATCTGTTTAACTGCTATACATATATGATAAGCATATTATTTCAGCTTTACACAATCTATGGGGTAGACACTATTCCTTGATTTTCAGTTCAGCAATCTCAGGCACATAGGGTTACATCACTTGACCTAGGTCACACAGCCAAGAAGTGGAACGTGGATGTGAACTCTGGTAGTTTGTCACTGGAGCTTACATTCTTTATTACTATGCTAGACTGCCTCAGAATGATGAACAGTGCCCACTTCCACCCTGAGGTGGCTGCCCAACCCCTGTGTGAGTACCCACCAGAGTCAGTGAGGTATCAACTCATCTACACAGCCAGAGTAGATGTGTAGCAACATGGCTGAAATACTGTTTTTCAAGGGGAATGTGGTGCGTGCTTCTTGGCAAAATTCTATCCCTTCCAAGTTTCCGATTTTTCTTAGAAGAGGTCATCCGCTGACAGAACCATGATCTACTAGACTTTGCTGGAATTAGTGATTGTCTGGTTTCAAGGAGCAGATGTTACTTCATGCCACCTGAGGGGCAATGAGCCCAAATTCAAGAAACTCAATTAACGTGAATAGAACTGAGCCTAGACTGGGAGCAGGAACATCAGAAATAACCTTCCTTTTTTGCTCAGTCTCCATGGGCATTTGTCTCTCCTTCTCTTCACAGATTCTTTTCTGCTTTTTTTCAGTAGACACATTCCTAGCTAAAAATAGCATCCAGCTCTAAACCTACAGGACCAACCACCACAGTCTCTACCTTCCTGACTTCTGTACTTCTTCAAACAGATTCGAGAGAGGAAAAGCTCCACCTTCAAACACATGAACAGCTCTGGCCCAGTTGGTGTTGGTACAACAAGACCAAACAGGTTCATCATTATGGAAGGAGCTGAGATTGGAGGCCAATTTGAGCATGGGCTTTTTAGTCTACTCTGCAATGTTGTTTTCCTCCTGGGCTTCCTGGTCAGTGACATGTTCTTAAACAGATGGCAGTGTAAAGGATCTGCCAGGATGTTATTGGAGGTGATGATGTGGCCACAACTCTACTTTATCTGTGTTGTTCTTAGTGCTATCCTGTACATATTGTTTTGTTTCAGGTCTGACTTCTGATACACACTGTATTATGTAAATTCACATAGCTGTCCTCTTCTATCTGTATTGTTTCTCACTTAATTCTGTCTTTCATCATTTCTGACTAGATTACTGTGATGGCACCATGACTGATCTTCTTGCCTTCAGTGTCTCTTGGCTTTAGTCTTTTCTGTCCTGCTTGCAACATTGCTATCAAAGTGACACCAATCAAATCAGGTCCTGTTTAAGCATCCCCAAATAGCTATTACACATGTCTAAGAGAATAGAGCAAAAGATGAAATTGTACATCTTTCTTACCACTTTCCTACCTAGTTCCTATACTCCCCTAATAAGACTACTTGCAATTCCTTGTTTTGCTTTTTTTTTTTTAGACCTGTGACTAAATACACAGTATGCACTTTTTAAAAAAAGATTTATTTTATTGTTTTGAGAGGAGTGACAGAGAGAGAAAGAGAGATAGAGGAGGGGAGGGCCCAGAGCAGTCTCCATGGTTGTAAATCATTAGTTGTGACATGGTTTCATTCACCGGGCGGAGTGGGGTAGAAATCAAACCAGGATCCTCCTGCACAGGAGGTGAGAACCTTGACCACCAAGGCATCCTGGTAGTTACCAGCTGCACCACAGTTGAGCATATGGGCTTTCATGGGCCTGGAATGGGGAATTGAGACTCCCATCTTGCAATTGTGAGGCAAGCACTCAAACCCCTGAGCTATCCCAGCATTCCCCACACCATGCACTTTTAGCCCGGCAAAACTTTCTCCTTATCTTCTTCATCAGGACAATGTCTACTTAACCTTCAAAATATAACTCATATTTGACTTTCTTAGCAACATTTTTTGCTGGTTTTCCTTTTAAACTAATCCCACCCCATCCCTTACCCTTAACCTATCCCATCCCAGATTAAATCTAGAAAGTTCTAACAAAGATATTCCAACATGAACATTAAATGAGATTCTGCATCTTGCAACACTGGTGAGAGCTTTGAATAATGAAAAATAAAAAACTTTTCCTATTGGATGCACGACTTCATGAGTTCCTGCTAATGGATATATGAGTATGTTAAGGTTTAAAGTACATTTTACATTTTCTAGTTTGGTTTTTTTTTAAAGATTTATTTTATTGTTTTTGACAGAGACAGAGAGAGACAGAGACAGAGAGACAGAGAGAAGGGGGAGGGCTCAGAGCAGTCTCCATAGTTGTATGTCATCAGTTTTTGACTTGGTTTTGTTCCACATAGTTGGGCAGGGGCTGCACAGGGCAGGATCCGGACCTGGGCCTCTCATATGGGAGACACGCTCCCTCAAGCTAGGTACCGAATCAGGGGGTAAGAGCTGAACTGGGGACCTCCTGTAGGGGAAACACACCCCAGTTCAGCATATAGGTTTGCATGGGCTGGGGCCAGGATTCAATCATCAGTCCCCAGGGTGCAAAGCAAGCACCTGTACTGCGGAGCCATCCCAGCTTCCCCTACATTTCTAGTTTAATTCACTCAGTTCATAAGTAGAAAGGCTCAGACATGTTACATAAAACCTCTAAGGATACATAGAGAACAATAGCAGAACTTGAACTCATCGTCATTTTCACTACCACCGAGCTGGCTCAAGTGCCCCCTTACCTATCAACTCTACTTATCTCCTCTCCAACAACTGGTATTTGTCAGTGCCCCTAGTGCTTCTCATTTTATTATGGGCCCTGGCATTGGGCTTCAGAATGGGAATGTTAATGCTCTTTTTGTCAAAAACAATCAAATAAATCTTTAAAAAAATGAATTAATGTGCTCACATTTTTAAGAATTTTTACAAGAAACGGACATTGGGAATGCTTGAGTAAATATTTTGTTTTCATTGATTGGTCTAGTTTTAAAAGGCTTGGATTTGTAAATATTAGAATTCAACAGGGCATTTTTTAAGAGTGAATATGGAGCTTCTCAGCCAAAACACAATATGCACTTTTGATCATTTTTTCTGTTTCTTACAAGTCTTTTTTCATGTGTTCTCTCTTTCCTTTGAAAAGAAAAATCAGGGGATGCTGGGATAACTCAGCAGGTTGAATGCTTGCCTTGCAACTGTGAGGTCTGGAGATCAAATCCTAGCCCTGGCCCATGTAAACTCATATGCTGAACTGGGGTGCACATCTCATGGGGAGGGCGCCAGCTCTATTCCCTCCCCATGTGACCCTGCATCCACCTGTGTGGAATGAAACTACATCAGAGCTACTAATGTACAACTATGGAGACTGCTCTGGGCCCTCCCCCTTCTCTCTGCCTCCCTGTCTCTGTCTCTGTCTCTGTCTCTCTCAAACAATAAAGTACATTTTCTAAAAAAAAGAAAGACAGAAAAAGCAGTAAGAAAACACATCTAACAGCCACCGACCCTAATTGTGTGAACCTTCAGGGCTCTGAGCTCTTAATAGACCATCTTGTCCCAGAAAAGTGGCTTCTTCAGAACATACTGCAAAAACATGAAGCCCTTTGATTGAAACTAGTGCCTCTCTGCTTACAACTCACCTTCCTCTCTAGATAGCCGAAATCATACTCACGATATTGTTCAAAAGATCTGCTGTACTGTGGGAAATGTCCCCCTCATTTTCACTTTTTTAAGAAAGGCATCAGCTCAATCTTCTCAGTTCCAGCTTCAGGGCACTAGGAAGTTCTTGTCCACACCTTGCAAATGCAGGCCAGAATGTTCCAGGTCTCTGCATTGACCCTGTTCCGCCTCTGTCACCAAGACGTTGCCCTCCCCCTCAGCTGGCCTCAGGAGGATGAGTTTCACAGTTGCCATAGTCACAACGGAACTTTGTACCTCAAACTATAATTCGTGATCCCTTTCTCCTGTACAAAAGTTGACTTCCTCATTTTTTCCCGGTGACTTTATTAGCACACAAATCTTCATAAATTCAACTGAGCTAAAATAGGAGTAGCTAATATTTATTATGGGCTTACTATGTACTATACCAGACACTATGTCCAGCACTTTATGCAGATTATGACTTCAATCTCCACAACTATACTTTGATAAGGGCTTTATTAGATATAATTTGCATATCACTAAATTCATCACTTGAAAAATTTTTTATTAAAATACATCTAACATACACGATTATTAGTTTCAAGTGCACATTCTAGTTATCCAATATTTTTTTAACTTGTCCATTTTATTTTATCTTTTATTGTTAAATTTATTGGGGTGACATTAATTGATATCAATTACATAGGTTCCAGGTATACAATTCTACATTACATTCTCTATGCATTACATTATGTGCTCACCTCCCAGAGTCACCATGTATTTGATGCCCCCTCCTCCCTCCCCACCCCCCTACCCCTTATCCTTTGGTAATCACTAAGCTATTGACTGTGTCCATTTGTTTTTATTTCTTTCTTACTTTCAGTTCTATAGGCAAAGTTGTGGAAACAACCAGAGTGCCCTTTGATAGATATCTGGATAAAGAAGTTGTAGTACATTTACACAAACAAATATTTACTCAGCAATAAGAAAAGATGAAACACCGCCGCCATTTGTGACAACCTGGATGGACCTTGAGATCATCATATTAAGCAAGATAAGTCAGACTGAAAAAAATCAAGACCCATATGACTTCACTATATGTAGAATATAAAACTGAAAGTACCAAAGTAACCAATTTTTCTAATTTTATTTTTTCACTAATTATACATTTTTTATGTTATTCACTACTATTTTATAATTTGATTTTAATACTAACATAGCATTTTCAGAATGTGCCACATTTTTGACAAATCTTTTATTTCATGGTTATAATATTTTTACCTATTAAAAACTATTGAAAAACCATGTGGTGAATATTCTCATTGTTCCATTAGTGAGGACTTCAATAATTTGTTCCCTCAGTTAATTTTTTTAATACATGCTGCCAGATTATATTGCAAAATATTTTCCAATTTATAGTCAACTATTATAATAATTAATTACAGGGCTTATTTATGGATTATTGTTGGAAAGTTTTTTCTAAGCTGGTTGATGATAAAGAGTATCTCATTATTGTTTTAAAGTTGCACTTATTGGTTACCAGGAGAGATTAATATTTTATATACATTTCCAGACAATTAGTTTCTCTTCTTTTGGGAATTGCCGTTTATGTCATTCATCATGATTTTAATTTGTGAAGATTATAAGATTCTTTGAGGGCAGAGACTACATTTTATTCCTGCTGAAGTTCATTTCCATCAGTACTACACCTTAGGTTTAGCAAAGGCTAGACTGTAAGTATTTTCAGAATGAGTGAATGACAGTCCACTATTATGCTTTTACCTAGTTACCAATAAAAGAGAATCAAATCAATTTGGCACATCTGTGTTTAGTGAGTGACAAATGCCATTTTTCCTCACAAGAAGTTTTTTCCTCTAAAAAATGTCTTAACTTTTCAACAACAATACCCTTTTTAATCTGAATGGATAAAAACAAGATTGGACAGATTCAGCTATTTTCATGGTTTTTGTTTCTTTTTTTCTCAGCAACTGTCAAATATTTCTATTATTATAAGCTATTTTGGAATACTCAGGCACAAATAGGAATTTATTACCTCATTTCATTATAGAAAATGAAATCACTTAAAACATCTCAAAAACTCATCTCTGAGAACAGTCTACAAACTTGTGCTTCTTCTCCACTATATCATATAACTGAGCATACAAAAAAGTTAATGCTCAAACTTTATTGAAACCAATTGTTTTGAAGCTGACCTGCTTCGTTTTCAGAACACTTTATTTTCAACAGAACTTCTATTTTCAATATTTTGAATCTGGGGATGTGAAAGTGACATTGATGTAAAGAATATCTTACGTATTCTTATGGATGTTGCACTTGAATATATATGTGTAGGTATATATAGAGAGATACACAAACATACATATATCTCTTTCAGGCAAACTATTTTTCTTGTTGTTTTTTTTTGTTGTTTTTTCCAGAGGTTTCATGTCATGCAGAGAAAGTAGAAATCACCACTGTGTGAGGCAGGTACGAGGTCTCATACATATAAATATACAACTGTATATAAGACCCTAAAATTCTGGAATCACACTTGTTATATAGTACTTTGTTTTCTAAATAAAGTTATACATGACTATAGCCACAAATTAACTGGACAATTTAGAAATTCATTAAAACATAATGAAAGACTGTCATTCCATTTTTTAGAGATAATAGTCAATAAGCTTGTAGTTACACCATTTATTTTTGATAGAATTTGAGCACTTATTTTATTGTCTATGGGGATATAATCTATGTAAGTGTGTGTGTGTGCGTGTGTATATATTTATAAATATATATATATATATTTACTAGGCAATAATAGTTTAAAATAATATGTATTGACATTTTTAAATAAAAAAACAATATATTCTCACTATGGAAACTTTATTAAAAACCAAATGCCATCAATATACTATTTCCAGTTATTAAATATTTAAGCTGTACTTTTATTTTTTTATTATTATTATTTAAGATAATTTTAAGATTTAAGTAGACAGGCAATTCTGACTAGATATTTAACCTCATTTTTTTTTTCCAAATTGTCAATTGTATTGTATCCATCATCTATCCATTGACTTGAAATACCACCTTTATCATGTAGTAAATTCATACTTATGTCTAGGATTTTTATCATCTTAGTGTCGCCATAAGCTCATAGGCACAGAATTCAGCCAGGCTTTTATTTATTCATTTTTATATCTTTATGCTTGGCTTCTATTTTCATTCCCTTCGGGTATTAGTTTAGAACCTCATTGCAGCTCAGTGACCCCCCTCTAAACCTTTGTGCTACTCCCTTAACTCCTTCTTCATCAGTAAGATAAGGCCACAAGTGTCATTTTCCTCAACATCCCTGTTAGTAGTTTCCTAAGGCTGCTGTAATAAAGTACCAAGATAGTGGCTTATGACCACAGAAATTCATTGTCTCACTGTTCTGGAGACTAGAAGGCTGAAATGAAGGTATCAGCAGGGCCATGCTCCCTCTGAAACCTGTAGAGGCGAATTTTTCATCGACCCTTTCTAGCTTCTGGAAGTTCTTGGTAATCCCTGGTGTTGTTTGGCTCGTAGACACATCACTCCAATCTCTGTCTTGGTTGTCACATGGCTGTAATCCCTGTGTGTCTTCACATCATATTCCTTCTGTATTTGTCTATCTCTAATTTTCTCTCTTTCTCTAAGGACTCCAGGTACATTGGATTAGGAGCCCACCCTACTGCATTATGATCTCATCTTAACTAATTAAATGTGCAATGGCCCCTTTTCTACATAAGGTCACAATCTTAGGTGGTGGAATAAAGACCTCAACATGTATTTTTAGGGAATACAATTTATCTCATAACAATCCCTCCTCCACCTATACAGTTACTATCCATCTGCTTCCCTCCTTTTGTGTTAGAGAATAAAGTTTTCTTTCTGTACAAGTTAATTCAGTGTTCTTTATTTCAACCCCTCTATCCCCTATAAGACTTTGCATCATTACCTGACCCCTCTTTGGGGCTCACTCCCCTCCTGCCTGGCCACTGAGACCTCCCCTGAATTGTAAAGACATGCACAGGTCTCTTATGCTATTAAAGGAATCCATTCCTTTAACCTGAATCACCCTTCCTCTTTTATTTATGATTTTCATATTTTTGCTCTTCTTACCATATTAGCAGCAGCATTCACTGCTAGTTCACAGTATTTACAAAGAATTTATAATTTTGTCCTTTGACATGAGTCACTGTGTGTCCAAGGACAATTAAAGAAAATCAGATTTGAGTTGAGATGTCAATGCTGTTTAGATGGCTCAGATCCCTTCCTAGTGAAGGAACTTCCTTTTCTGACGAGCCTGACAGTGTGTAGGCCAAGGTCTGTGATTCAGAAGAATTAGGGCTGTGTGTTCTGGATGTTTGGGATTTTCTTTAGATTGTAGTAACAGAATCTTAGATATATTACATTATAATTTTTTGGTCACATTTACTAACATTTAAGATAAATAAGACGTGGACGAGAACTAAGTTATCTTTGTATTTGCTGAACCTAGCAGAGAGTTTAGAACCTATTAGGTGTGTGTGCTCTCTGGTCCAGAAATCTGAATACAAAGAATAGTATTAATGGTTAAGACGTTTATTATTCATGATTTAATTGCCTACAAGGCAACTCAGCGAGGCCCATATGTTTCCTGCATGTGCAGGGTTTTTCACCCCAGATGAAATTATGAGGCTTGGGGATTATATAGGGCAGCTGGCATATCTACTCCATCTCCTCTCTTGAGAGAACAGAAATTTGTGTGATGTAAACAAGGTGGGGAAAGAAATACTCTAGATTATAAGCAAATAACTCTGGATGCTGGGGAAAATTTGTCTCTGGGTTTATTACTCTCAGAAAATAAGCAAAGGGCTCCGAGAGACATAAATCTCTAAATCTTATCCAGAGCAATTGACTTTAACTTCCAAGACATGCTTGCCATTCAATCATAAAGTCTAGGCTGTACAGAATCATGAAAATATTCATGGAACATTGCCTGCCAACAATTAAGTCAAGTGGTGGAATGAAACCATAAGTTATGTGTGTGTGCATGTGAGTGTGTGTATATAAAACCAACAATTTTCTGTTTTACTACTTTCTATACCTCATTACTACTCCTAAGAAGTAAATGCTTTCATGTTCTCTTGTTTACTCTGATATTTACCTTCATATCTCTAAATCATCTGTGTATTCTGCATTTCTTAATGTAATAATCTTATTATCTTCTGACTTCTTGTTATAGTAGATCAAGGAAATTAACTCTTATAAGCTCCTCCATCTTACCCGCATTATGTGTTTCCTTTTTCTTTCTTCTGGATAAAAAGCTATATTATGATTTGAGTAAAGCAAATATTCACTATTTACATGTTCACAACTGTAGGAATATTGTTTATTGGTGAGTCAGTGTACTGTGATAATGCCTTCTTTCTTATATACTTTTGAACTTTTGAAAATTACTATTTCCTCAATTTCTTTTTTTTCTTATCTGACTAAACAGCTATCAATTTCTAAACAACCTTATTAAGATCTAATTGATATGAAATAATTTGCATGTAAAGTGTCTATTTGATAAGCTTTGATGAATGTATCACAGGTTTATGAAACTATGGCCCTATAGAGTTAAAGAACAGATCTGTCGACCTTCCCCAAATTGTGTGGGCCTCCTTATAATCCCTTCCTCCCTCCCAACTTTGACTTTTTCTTTTCTCAGAGAACAACTAATCTACTTGTTATCAATATAGATTGGATTTTATTTCCTAAACTTTGTATAAAAGGAATCTGCACTCCTTCTTGTCTGGCTTTTGTCACTTATTTTGTGACTCAGTGATGTTGCATGTATTAATAGCTCTTTTCTTGTGGAGTAGTACTGCAGCATCTCCACATCCCTGTGAATATTTGATTTAGTCAGTCTTTTAAATTATAGCCATTCTAATAGGTATGCCATAGTCTCTCTGTGATTAATTTGTATTGTCTTAGTGACTAATGTAGTTGAGCATCTTTTCATGTGCTTACTTGTATCTATATATATTGGCCGGTGAAGTATCTAAATCCTTTGTCCATTTTTAAAATAGGTTGTTTATTTCTTACAGAGTTTGAGGAGTTATTTACATATTGTGGATACAGGTCATTTATTAGCTAAGGGATTTCAAATATTGTTTTGTTTGTGATTTGCAAGTATTACCTTTCAGCCTGTGGCTCGTCTTTTCACTTTCTTAATAGTGTTTTTCAAAGAGACTTTCTAAATTGTGGTAAAATCCACTGTATTAACTTTTAGCATTTTTTGATTGCAGTTTTGGTATTGTTGTTCAAGAATTCTTTGCCTAAAACAAAATCTCAAAGAGCTTCTTCTTTTTTTTTGTATGAGCACTACAGCTTTCAGTTTAACATTTAGATTTATTATCTATTTTGAGTTACATTTTGAATATGGTGGATAGAAGTACATTTTTATTTTTGTAGATAGCTAGCCAATTGTCAAGTAACTTTTGTTGAAAAGACCATTCACCAATGAATTCATTTCTTTATTCTTCATTCTTTTCATTGATCTTTTAATTAATCTATGTTTGTGCCAATACCGTGCTCTCTTGATGACTATATCTTTATATAAGTCCTGGGGTCAATGTTGTAATGGCCCTTTGCACTTTGGCAAGTCTCTGGAATTCTTTTATTTGGATGTTGCTTGCTTCCATTTGACTGACCCTAGTCCCAAAGGTGGGATGACAGCAACTCACAATTTCTGAAGATTCTGAGATCAGAGCACTAGACCAGAGAATTAACAGTCTTTACAGAGCAGTGTTTTCCAAAGTGAGGCCTATCGACCTCCAAATTAGAAACCACTTTGAAGGGTGTGCATTTATTTGATATTGCCATTCATATTCATTCTTATGCCTGATCTATTGACTTAGAATCCCAAGAATATTTAATAAGTTTTCTGAGTGACTCTTATGGACACTAAAGTTTGAAAATCACTTTGACCATGATGCCTCCCAAAAGCCCTTTCCTGTTTATTTTGCACACATTTCACTAGAGGAGTAAAACAAATGCAAATTTTGTAGGTGGCAAGGAAGAAAACACTTTAATATGCTTGGTCATTGATTGATTCATTCATTCATTCAATTGCTTGGTCATTGATTGATTGATTGACTGACTCTTTCTTTTTTTCTTTCTTTCTTTCTTTCTTTCTTTTTTTCTTTCTTTCTTTCTTTCTTTCTTTCTTTCATTTATTCATTCTGAACATTCTGGCAGCAACTAACACATAATTGAGCAACCTGAAAATGTGTGGCATCGATTTTCAAGGACAAGATGTGTTTTTCAGATATTATTATATTTGTGGCTGTCAGAAGATGAATCAGTAGCTGATGTTTCCAGCACTCTGGACACAAAGAAACAGTGCTGGAAGGAAGGTCCACAGGCATCTCTACCTGTAGGTAACTTCTAAACAATCCCAAACCAAAAGAAAGCTAACCTATTCTTCAGCCTCTTTTAGACTAGAAATTTCATAGCCTCCTTCGTATATGACTTTTAGTGCTTAGCACTACTTTTTCCACTACAAGTTCCTGAGTGTCAACAGTAAATACAGATTCTTATCACAGAAAATGCTCAGCTGGCCTGGGAAATATTAAGAAGCTGATGATGTTGCCTCTTGTCTTTGCTCTGGTTCCTTCCAGTGGTATCTCCACACCAGCATTTGAACGTATTGTTTTGTTTTTTGTTTTAGTGGTTCTCTCTAACTCCTAATATGTGGTAAGGTAATGGTCTTGGGAACTTATACATATCAATGGCAAATGACAGATAGATGAACATGTCTTACATTGTAGAAATGAAATATGAAACTTCAGATATCAGAGCTGATTAAAATAGGTATTTTTCTGGACCACCTCCTGTGTTCCTGAAATTACCTGTTAGAAGCAGTATGTTATTTTGCCTTCTCGTTAGGCAGACTCAGAGAGTATCTGATGAAAACTTTCAAAGAAGGCCAATAGTTGTGAGTAGTCACAAGAAATGACACTCTGTATTATAGAATAGGCATCATGCCTATTTGATTTGCAAGATAGAAGACTTAGGAGTCAAGAAAGACTTTATTCTCATAGAACAGAGTGCATTAAAGTTGAAAGGGTCTTTAATATATTGGCTTCTTTTTACACATGAGGAGGCTGTGGTCCAGGGAGAAGTGACATATGCTAAGTTATCTAGATAACTAGTGATTATCTGTAATGTGGAAATCAGATAGAACAGCTTCTGCACTACTGTGCTAAAACAATTATCCCGTGCTTACTAATAATCCAGAGCAAGCGAGGAGTGTGCTAAATAACTTCTTGTCTCATAATCACAGTAAGAGCTCTGCGCACGAATACAAGATAATGTCCTCTGAGCCCAATCCTTTGTGGGAAGAGGCAGAGTGTAAATAAATATGCAAGTGAGCAAGTAAGCTCTCACTTATACTCCTAACAATGAAGAGTGTTAATGTTTTAATGAGTGCATCACTCGAGGTATATACATATATCACTGTATTGTATACTGACTAGAAAATGATCCAGTCCCTCATAAGACCCATTTCCTTGATTAGTGTTAAGTTAGGTTAGTTAATTGAGGTTACTTTAATACTAATTAGTCAAGGCTTTAATTATACTTTCAGGGTAGGAATGCTATGGTTCTTAGTGACCCAGTTAACTAAAGCAATAGGATTTCTTGTCTTCCCTCTAACAGTGATTTTGATAAGGAGCAGAAGGAGAAAAGCTGGTCCTAACGGGATTGAAGCTTTCTTAAACCAGAGTCAAGGGGAGCACAGCAGTGGGCCCTAGGAATTTTTTTTAAAAGCATCCTCTATAGCTTCTGGAATAGTCCTTCAGGGAGAGGCCAAGGGGCTGGGACACTGGGGCATAGAGAGCTCCCAAGAAATTGGCTCAGGGGACCAGGAAGTAAATGCATCATAGGGGATAAGAAACAAGCCAGGTGGGGAAGCCGGGATGGCTCAGTGGGTTGAGTGTTCTCCTTGCAGCCCGGGTGTCTGAGGATCGAGTCCTGGCCCTGGCCAGAGAGGACCCATATGCTGAACTGGGGAGTGCTGCCCATGCGGGAGGCCCCAGCCCAGTTCCTGCTCTGCGCAGCCCCCACCCACCTGTGTGGAATGAAACTCGAAAACTAATGATGTGCAACTATGGAGACTGCTCTGGGCCCTCCTCCTTCTCACTGTCTCTCTCTCTCTGTCTCTGTCTCTTTGTCACCTTCTCTCAAACAGTAAAATAAATCTTAAAAAAAAAAAGACAAGAAATAAATTAGAGCCTCAAGTTACTGGAAGGGAGTCATGACACATAGAAAACAAAGAAGCAAAGCCTTTTCCTAGTCATGCCATGGGTTCCATTTAGTCAGTGTTCTCGGTGTGCCAGGTTCTCAACCTGAGTGTACAGGAAGTTCTAGAATGAGGGGACAGATTTGTAGACAGATTATGCCGCAACATAGAAAGGGCACTGTCAGCAAATCTGTCTCTCCCGCCGATGGCATGCAGATGAGACTGCACTCTGTTTGTCCCAGAAGCCAGCTCCTTGCCAACAGCAGTTCTCTCTTAGTACCTGTAGCCTCTCATGTGTCCAGGGGGATGCAGTGAGGACAAAGCCACGCTCGCTTGTCTCTACTAGATTTTTTGACGTGGCTCATGTACTTTATGGGTGAAAATAGGCAATTTGCCAACTCAAACCTGGCTCCAAGGACCAATTTTGGAGAAATTTGTTAGTCTTCTATCTGTTTTTCATTTTAATAGGTTATATCCCTTCTTCACATTTATAAAATACTTTGCAATCTCATTCAGGAAAGCCATTTCTTCCACCATAACAACAGTGGTTGGATAATTTATGAAAATATGACTTTGTGCTGTACTGTGCTTCCTTTGGCATGTATTTTCCTTCCTACATGCCAGGGCTGCCATTCCCTGCCTGAGGGCCTACTGTGCTGTGGGGGCAAAAAGAAATGACTTCATTTTTAAAAGTTCAAGCTCAATGA
>PVKE010037379.1:0-15933 GCA_004027555.1 Craseonycteris thonglongyai | reverse complement strand
ACTGCTGAAACCAAGAGGTTATCAAAATGTAGGTTGTACTCATATTCTGAAGACATCTATAATCCAATGGAATAGAAAACTATATGCAAAAAATATTAATATGAATTTGAAACAAGGCCATTTTTTTTTTAAGATTTATTTTATTGTTTTTGACAGAGACAGAGAGAAGGGGGAGGACCCAGAGCAGTCTCCATAGTTGTACTAGGGGGCAAGAACTGAACTGGGGGCTTCCTGCATGGGAAGCACACCTCAGTTTAGCATATGGGTCCACATGGTTCAGGTCCAGGATTGGATCCTTGGTCCCCAGGGCTGGAAAGTGAGCACTTAACGCGCTGAGTCATCTCGATGTCCCTGAAACAAGGCCTCTGAAATGTATTCACTGCCCAAATACTCCTGAGCCAGGGGACAAGTGCTGGTGAAATACTGCCTTCTTTCTGCTTGCCAAGCCACGAACACTAAAAAATGCAGCAATTCATACACGCTTCTTTGCTTTATTATTTTGTTATCTAACGTAGCCACCCAGAGAGTACTATTTTTCTCTAACTCACACAGTGGTATGCTAGTGGCAGCCTCATGTGAATTGAGATAAAAAGTCTATGAGGAGTATGAACTAAAGGCTGGGAGACACAAAATAAGTAGATATTTATTTCAACTGCTATCAACTGGTCTTGGATCAGAAACCCCAAAGAGTGGGGATTGAGACTGGCCAATTACACCTAGCTCAAAAACTATGAACGTCACAATAAATGTGTGTGGCGGGTAGGTGTGGGGAGTGGAATAAAAGGAGTTGTTTGTTGATATCTTCTATTTTATATGAATAATATGAGAAAAATATATTATTCATTTGCAAGTTTTCATACACAAGCAGAATTTTGAAAACTAGGGTGATTATATTATCAATTGATATTCTAGCAAATATATAAAGACAAAATTAAAATAGGTTCACGTTTTCATTTATAAAACCCAATTAACTCTTTAGATAATGATTGATTAAAATACTATAACTAAGGTAATGTAACTAAGCAATGAAGCTTAACTATCATTTTTTAAGATTTATTTTATTGTTTGAAAGAAAGAGAGAGAGAGAAAGAAGGTGGGAGGGCCCAGAGGGATGTGGGGCCAAATTTGGTGGGAACAGACCTGGGACCTTCCTCATGGGAGGTGAGAACCTTTGCCTCCATCCTGGTGGTTACCAGTTGTGCAGTAGTTCAACATATGGATTTGCACAGGCTGGGACCAGGATATAATCCCCGGACCTCATGGTTGTAAGGCAGGCACTCAACCTGCTGAACTTTCCTGGCATCGCTAACATATCTTAATTAAAAATATATTTCTTCTCTCTTGAGGCCTAGAAATGCATTTTAGATTTGAAATTTTATCAACTGGAAATTGTGTTATTATATTGTTGATTTTTTTCTAAATAGAATGTATTACTTTAACAAAACTTTTTAAAAGTCCTGACAAAAGATAACTAATTTGCTGCCAAGTCACTATATAGCTTTACTGAAAAGAAATGTGTTCATATATTTTATGAATTATAATAGCAAAGTAGGGTAGCAGCCTGCTGAGTGTTGTAATTTTTCTTTGTCCTGTAGTTTCTGCCTAATAGCACACCCAGCCTGGTGAAGGCCCTCTGTTGGATAGAAATAAGACTTCATCACGTAAGAAACAGTTCACATACAAAGTTTTTCCTTCTCAGATGTGTATTATTTTATGGGAACAAACATATGGAAATAACATCTAATCTGGTATTTTATTTTCAAAAAAAAATTGTGCATTACATAAAAGCTTTAACATGAACTATACTTCCATATAGAGAAGGATGAAGGATATTACTTAAATTACGTATCAGCTATGACTACATTAACTTGCCTTATCAGCACTAAGACCAAACCATAAGTTCCAAACATGTTTGTTTGTTTGTTTTTCTTATATATACTAACTAGCTCTTAAATTTTAAGCAACAAAAGTCTAGGAAAAGCACCATTCATGCCAACTAGCATAGAAAATTTATGAGATAAGATCTTAAGAATATGTACTAGAATCATTGGCTGGTCTCTATGCTTTTAGAATATAAAAATGTGTCAAGTGTGACCAACGTTTACATAGTATTCCAGCGTTACCGGCCAGGTGCCTCAGAAACGTGGCTTCACCTAAGAGTTAATTAATGCCTGCTCTGATCTATAGCCTGCTATCGTGTACTCCATGTAGAGAGCACATCCATCTGTAGGCTACAACCATTTATTTTAATCATATAAGCTTGATAATGATGAAAAAGCCCATAGGAATTTTTGAAAATCATATTCTTATAATTCATAAAAAGATTTATAACAGGGAACCACAATATATTCTCTATATTCTGATAACATTTTCTAGAGCATATCATTAAGTCAACAAAATTTTTCTCTAACTACCTTCTAAAGATAGAAATGAATATTAATTATAATATCTACTTATGTTTACCAAAGCAATTGATGTGTACATACAAAGCATCTGTGCTAGGTTTTGCAATGTGGTAATCTAAGATCCTTATTCCTGAAAGTTAGGGAAAGACTTCTGGTAGAAAATCTTGAACTTCACTTGTATTAAAATGAGGACATAATTTAGTTTAACCATCTCCATTTGCCATAAATTGTATTTTTGTCCTTTAGATGATTTTTAAAAATGTTGTGTTCTAAGTTCAGCTATAAATTAATATTAAAAACATTTTTTTTTAGTTAAATGAAATTATAACATGCTTGGGGAAAATGCCATTTTAAGTGGTACCCACACTAACTTCATCCTGCTCCTAAATGAAAACTAAAACATCAATGCTTCATTAAAAATTATAACATTTTGGGGAAGCTGGGATAGCTCAGTGGGTTAAGCGCTCACTTTGCAGCCCTGGGGACTGAGGATTGAGTCCCGGCCCCAGCCCTGCAGACCCCTATGCTGAACTTTGGAGTGCCCCCAGTTCAGTTCTCACCAGGGCGAGACCCTGACCCAGTTCCTGCCCTATGCAGCCCCGCCCACCTGTGGAATGAAACTATGTGGAAAAATCAATGATGTACAACTATGGAGACTGTCAGGGGCCCTCCCCCTTCTCTCTGTCTCTGTATCTCTCTCTCTGTCAAAAACAATAAAAATAAAAATAAATCTTTAAAAAAAATGATAACATTCTGTCTAGTGCTTTTGTAATTCTTCTCTCTACTAGGTCATTAATTCTTAAGGAAAAAAGAAAGAAATTTGGCACAGGTCACTCATCAGTAAAAATTAGGCAAATCAAGTTAAAATTTTTATTAATTTACAAAATTTATAGAAGTTATTCTGAAGGTAACTTTTCAACTTACTCATCAACGCTAAAAATATATGAAGAGTGTGACAGCGAGAATGGTATTATGTCAAACTCAATAAAAGAGATTTCATTATATTCACACATAATCTTTTCAGTTGTGTAAGCAGGAAATAGAGGTGCATTGCTTTGCAATATGCTTTTTCTTTGTAGTACATCTTTTACTGTGTAGCTGAATTTAATTTGTAAAATTATATCACTCATTATGACTGATAACTCATAAACTCAGACACTTAGAAATGTGTGGCTCTCCTCCCACAAGCCATGAACATCTTGTCGTTCTATTTTTATTTATTACTGATCCTAAGAAAAATCTTTAAAATTATAACAAAAACATTATTCTAGATTAAATTAATAATTTTCCAGGTTGCATTTGGAGCACAATCAGAGAAAAAAAATAGACTTATGATTTAAATTCAGGAACAAAGTAAGAATTTGCATACTTTACAATCGACTTCACCAGACTCATGCCCTAACAGAATTCATCCTTTCTCCCAGTCAATTAATGTAAAAAGCACATGGGAAAAATGTGAGAAAAGGTATTTCTCCACCTAGTGGCTCAGCATGGACTTATCACACTGGATACATTAATTTCAATTTCTTTTTACATGAATACCACTGCTTTGGAAATTTGCATAAATAATATAATAATTATCAAAGAGCTATGATTGAAAGAACTGGCCTAAATAAAATTCATTAATAAAAATAAAAAAATAAGACAGACCAGTTAATTCAACACTGTACAGGAGAATTCTTTGTCATTGCAAGGGAAAAAATAATTCTTTTGCAGTTATGATGTTCCTGAAAAACAGGAAAACATTACCATGCAGAATCTGTTGAGAAGGGTTTTCTCAAAATTAGGAGACATTGTCTTCCTCACTTCTCATATTGCTTATTGCTGAGAAATATCTGATGAGTTAATTCATAAATAAAGATCTAGGAATTCACTGGATTTGCAGCCTGTTCTTTGTGTGAGATTAGAATGCATTAGTGGCATGCACCTATCATCTATCTCTCTATCATCTACTGATCTATCTATTATTTATCTCTCTATCTAATCTATCATCTATCTATCATCTATCTATCTACCTACCTACCCATTCATTTATTTTTTGAGTGACTATTTTTATACCTGCTGATGTAGTGGGAAAACATATTAATAATAAAAGAAAGGTTTGCCCTCATGGTTGTCTATTTTTCTCAGGAAAAGAAAAGCAAACAAAATAAAGAGCTATAAAAGATCATTTTAGACAGGACAAATCCTGTTAAGAAATCTGAAGTAGGAGAACAGAATACAGTGACCTGGGTCAAGCAGCTCTATTTAAGATAGGATAGCTTTTAGATGTCTTCTCTGAAAAGATGACATTCGAGATGAGAACTCAAGGAAATGAAGAAATGAGTTATGCAAATATCTGGAAGACAAGATATCCAGGAGGAACGGACTGCGTGTGCCAAGCTGACTGCTGTAGCTGGTGTGGAGTAAGGGAGCAGTACCAAAGTGATGGTAGAAAGATCTCCAGAGGCCGGCCAAATCACCACGGGTCTTGTAAACCACGGGCAGATTGGGGGTTTTAGACCCTGTAAAACGACGAGCTAAATGAGCCCTAGCTGCCTGAGCTGTGAGAACCCTCTCCAGGATAGAACACAGGGGGAGGAGTTCTATTTATCTATTTCACGGAAAAAGCTACACACCAGGCACAGAGGTGCAAGTGTGTGAGCAAAGGACTAAGTAACTTGGCAACAAGCCCGTGATTGGGGTAGAGCAGTGCAGAGGTGGGCTATGTGTAATCAAAGCTCCAAGGAGGTGGGCAGAGCAACATGCAGCAGCCAAGTGAGTTTGACCTGAACTAGTGAGATCAGGCAAGGGGACAGCAGCCACCTTCCTCCTGGGAGGGCAAGGTGCACAATGGCCGACTTAAGTAAGTCAGAATGACTTGAAAACACATGTGATTTATTCACTGGCCTTGTAGGTAGATGAGGCCCTGAGTTTCTTTGCTCATGAAGAAGGTGGGATCAGCTAAGAATGTAATTTAGATATAAATATTAAGCAGACCTTATTTTTGTGGATATCAAGCTTATCCTTAGGTAGATTCATTCGTTTGTTGTGTTAGTCAACAAATACTGACTGATTTTCTGCTCTGTACCAAGCTCTGTTGTAGGAACTGTTGTCCTGCCCTGGGAGTTCTATACTCTAGTTGAACTTACTATAAAAAGAAAAATTGGGTGTAAGCACAATTTCCTCAAATATCGTTTAGTGAAGAGAAGCAAAAACAAATGTTTGATTTCTGGCACTCTTGAACCTTCAGTGGTGCTTGAGCTGTTCAATTTATGTTTCTAACATCATTTGAAAATCTCAACATTTATCCCAAATCGAAGCTGATTCTTTGTCAATAACACACACACCAAAATTAATGTTTGATTTTTCTTTTTGCCATTCTTTTATTCTCCTTTAATACCACTTCTTCTTCCAGGAAGTCCTGTTAAAGTAGTCTGTGTACTTGCGTTTATATCAAATGGAATCCGTAATCCATTTTAAAACGCTGCTACAATTATAAAAATAATAGTCTGTCAGTTTACTGGCCATCTTCTTTTAACCCTGGAGAGGATCTTCCATGCCCCTATAAGCCAATTTCTTTATCTCACTCTACTTAAATAGTGATTCAGGACAGGGCACCTGGAATAACTTTATGGAAACAAAATAAAACTCAATTTCAACACAAAGGTAGATTTGAATTTGTCTCATTCACCTATAAAAAGAAAAGATAAAATATTTACAATATCTCCCATTTTTAACTTATACTTTTTTTTTCTTTTGCTAGAAGAGAAAACTTACTGAAAATATATCATTTGAAGGCTAAGATGTCATTTGGTTCATTACATTTCCTTGTTAATGATATATTTTTCTTACTTGAAATCAAATATACACTATAGACACTCTAATGGGTCTACAGAATTTGTATTAAAGAAACAGATTTTTCTTTGAGTATTATAATTTAATTTAATGAAAATTATATTCCAGTCTCCTTTTTGTTCTTCTCTCCTCACTTCATTGCCTGACACTGTTGTGAAGATAGAAAGCTGCACTTAAACTGATAAGGAAAATATTTCATAGCGAATATTTAATGGAATATTCCAGTGAAATATTAATTGGCTATTGGTAGTTGGATACATAAAATAACCTGTTTATTAAATGGAAATTATTAAAAATATAACCATGGGAAGCCAGGATGGCTCAATGGGTTAAGCGCTCACTTTGAAGCCCCGGGGACCAAGGATCAAATCCCGGCCCCGGCCTGTGCGGACCCATATGCTGAACTGGGAAGCGCCCCCAATTCAGTTCTCACCAGGGTAAGACCCCGGCCCAGTTCCTGCCCTGTGCAGTCCCGCACCCACTTGTGGAATGAAACTATGTGGAAAAACCAATGATGTGCAACTACGGAGACTCTTCTGGGCCCTCCCCCTTCTCTGTCTCTGTATCTCTCTCTCTCTCTCTCTGTCAAAAACAATAAAAATAAACCTTTAAAAAAAATAACCATGAGGTAAGAATTTATATAGATTATCAATTGAAATATATCCTCTACTTCTGCAGAAGAGTTACAGATTTTCTGACAAAATCTAAATGCTCATGGAACCCGAGGAGTTTCCAGATCATTGTAGAATTCTTTCATGGAATTGCTGTCATTTAGGTGTTTCATATCTATACATAATTGTCTTCACAGAGGTTGCTATGAAAACATAGACATAATTTAAATGTGCATTTTTTCTGTAACTAGGACTAGAAGGAAGATAGTAGTCATTATTGTACACCAAATTCAGAGGAATAGTCCTCTATTTGTTCCTTTATCTAATAAATGTTCTTACTATATGAGTATGTTAGGAACCCTATATGCCAGTCATCTCATTTAATCTTCACCAACTCTAAAGTGCACATTGCTAATTGCAGTTTTACAGTGAGGAACCTGGAGCTCTAAATTGTTAATATCTCTACTGTAAATTGTACAGCTGAGACACTCAGGGGTGTCCAAGTCCAAGCTTCAAAAGCTCTTTAAAGGCTTAGTTAGCTATTTTATCTCAATATCTAGTACTATATCCATTATTTAGTGTTTTAGTCATCTGGGGCTTCCATAGAAAATACCATAGACCAAGTGGCTTAAACTTCAGATATTCATTTTTCACTGTTCTAGGAGCTGGGGAGTTCAAGATCAAGGTATCAAATTCCAGAAATTAACAATTCATAAGCTTTAAATTGTGTGCCATTTCTGAGTAGTGTGATGAAATCTCATGCTCTTCTGCTTCGTCCTGCCCAGGATGGGAATCATTCCTTTGCCCAGCATATGCAGCTGTATGCACTACCCACCAGTTAGTTAGTAGCTGTCTCGGTTATCAGATCCACGGTCATGATCTCACACTACTTGTGTTCTCAAGTAGCCCTTATTTTGCTCAATAATACCACACTCACCCAGTCTTTATTAAGTTTATTGTTATAATTGTTCAATTTTATTATGTTATTATTGTTAATCTCTTACTATGCCTAATTTATAAGTAATCTTTATATCAGAGGTATGTCTGTACAGGGAAAATGTAGTATATATAGGGTTCGATACTATCTGCAGTTTTCAGTATCCATGGGAGCCTGGGGGCTTGGAATGTATCTCCTGCTGATAAAGAGGGGATACTGTATATTATAAAAATAAAACTTTATTATTTTTCTTCCCAAAGTTTCAGAAGGCCCAGTGACGTCCACTCCATTGGTTTTTTTGCTTGTAAGATTTCTGAATACCATCCATAAAATACTTACTAGCACATCTGACATATAGTCAGCACTCAAAACTATTAGCTGTCAGCAGTATGATCCTCTAGTGCCAAAATGTGGCAAAACTGGCTATTTTTAATTCATCCATACTCTATCATTGTTCAGACATTGACCGAATATCCTCTCAGCCTACAACTCTGGGATGATTCTCTCATTTAATGTATTCTCAGGAAAATGTCAGCCCCCTCCCTCCTACTTATATTGACTTTGATTTCTGTTTTCTACTTTTTGGACTTCTTCAATTTCAGTTTCTCTTTGAATTCGTACTAAGTTTTGTCTTATGTGCAAAGAATGACAGTCTTTGTTTCACTTCAAAAGGCTGCCTGGGAATGTTCATTCCAAAACTGTATAAGCTGTTTGGATTGGAATAGTGCTAGGGCAGATGTCGTAGAGGGCACACTCCACATGTCCCTCCAGGTATGTTAGCAATAGGCCCTAAACTTGTACTACTTTTAAAAAATACAATTTATCACTTGCTCTGTAAAGCATTACTTTGTGTTACAATGCTCAAATATTAAGTCTATATACATTTCTCATAAGCAACTTAAAAAAAATTTTTTTTTTCCTCTCTGGAGAAGTGAAAATAACTCTCTGAGCTCTAACCTGAAGCCTGCTTTTAATGCACATATTGCTGAACACACCTTTTAGGGAGTGAGGCCTTCACCTTCATATTTCTCTGACACTGGACACCACTCCATTTTGATTATAATGTACCATTATAATGTGCCTCAATTAACTGCTTCCTCAGATTGCATTGGTTAAACCAACAGTTTTTGTAATTTTCCTCTGTGCAATAGTTTTTCAATTTGAATTCAGTCATTCAACAGACATTAATTGGGCATGTAAGTGTTGCAGATACAATGATGACAGGAAAGAATATGTTTTCCATTTTAGCTTCACTTCTAACAAGTGAACCAAATGGTTTGAAAAATGTGTTTCCTAAACACTTTCACCTTCAGCGAAGTGCATAAAAACTGCACATTGCACAGGCTAGCTACAAAAGAGGAGATGGTAAGAGAAAGAGCCATAAGCAGCTATCTATGTCTTAGTGCCTGGAAACAAAACATTGACGAAAACATGGTCTCATCACCGGAAAAAAAAAAAATCAACAACTTGTTATGCATAAGTGATTTTATTGGGGCTGTCATTGTTATCTATGCTTTTCATAACTAAAATTTTCCTAACCATAAAACAGAATTTAATGAATATTGGGGTTCTGTTCTTCTATACTTATGTGATTATCTAAGGATTTACTGGAAAGAAAATATATTGAGAGATTTGTGTGTGTGTTTTTGTTTATGTGTAGAGGCTAAAAAATATGCTATGTATTTCTAATGGACTCGATTTTCTTTTCTATTGCTATCCATTCTCTTGCCTTTCTTCCTAAAATACCCACCTTTGATGTCATAACCATGCCATTAGCTCCCATTCGTTATTGCAGGTTACCTCACTGCCTCTCCCTCCCATGCAGTTTGCTTTCTTGTGTTCCCTGAAGGTCTCAGCTTTCTGCTCACTGTCGTGTGTCCACCACTACTCCTACTATTTTTCTTGTGAATTCTAATATCCAAATAGATGACTCCTCCAGCACCTGGAACTCTTCTCTAGTGATCTTATCCTCCACTCTACACAGCTAGCCTTCATGCAGACATTTTCATTATCAACCTACATCTCCTCCAGAATCTCAATTTGAAACATTCTGCTCTCTAACTACCACCTCATAGCTTTCCAGGTAACTCCCTCTGTTTCCAAAAATTCCAACAAGTTTTATATCCTACTGGAACCTTCAATCAATAAATTAACTGTACCTGGTTTTCCTTATCTTTCAAGCAACTTGTTCTCACATTTCCTCCAGAGATGATAAAAGTTCTCCCTTTCCAGCCATCAGCAGGAGCTGAAGTTTCAATAGATAACCAGAACCAATTTATCAGCTCTGTGAGTGACATTATACATAGCAGAAGTGGATTATCTAGACCATATGAAGTTGCATAGTTGAGATGAGCCATTCTTGCTGATCCCTGCCCAAATTTCAGATTTCTGAGAAAAGTAAACGATGGTTGTATTTTAAGCGAGTAAGTTTTAGAATGACTTCTTATATAATAATACATGACTATAACAGATGGCTAAAGGACAAAATCTTGATAATTTAATTATGATAATTTCTTACAAACATTATGATCCTTGAGGTATCAGTCACCCTCTTCAAGCATCAGTTTTATGGACTGTGTAAAAAAGATAATTAGGTTGGGATGATAATTGAGATAATGCATTTTAAGCTCTTTGAATAATTACTTAGTTTATAACAATTTCTTGTTAGTTTCTGTCTATCATTATATTTTATATAGTAGTATTTTTCTGGACTATAAAATCTTCTGTTTTCTTTTTATCTCTCAATCCTCTATTCTTTTCCCTCCTCCTTTTTCAGAGTATATATAACATATTCTAATTCAGCCTTTTCACTCATTTTAATGGGCTATTTTGCTCATTCCTGCCTTCATATATTTCTCTTATATGGTCTCCAGGCAATACTTGTTTTTCAGAAGATACAGAGTGATAATAATGCATGAACTTAATAATAAATGAAAGATATTAAATTATTACAAAATTGACAAAATGTTTAATATAAAAATGTACAATTTTCTGCATTACTAGTAAATCAAAATTATTAAATGTTTATACAAATTAACTGTTAACCACTTGAGTTATACAAAGTTTACTAATACAATTCAGTTTCACAAATTCATAAGGAGTACATAGTAAATTAGAGTGACTTGAATATTTTTTAAAAATAAATAGTTTTTTATTGCTTTAAGTTAGCAGTAAAATGATCAAACAGCAAACAACCTAGTAGGAAAGGGAAAAAATGACCTAAATGACTCTTGACATGGATAATCAAAATTTTAAATAAGGAAAAATTTTAAACTCATTCTAGGAGCAGAATTGAATCCATAGCAGAAAATTTGAAACTGACTAAAATCAACTTTCTAAAATCAGATTATACAATGTTACTTAATTTTTACATACTGAATATATATAGAATAGTTTGGTTTTTGTTGTTAAATATTCACTAATTATATTTGTACTGTGTGCCAGGGGCTTTGCATTATTATCTCATTTAATCCTTGGATTGATTTTGTAAATTTTATCCGAATTTTTTATAAAGGACAATACAGGCTTGGAGAGATTAAGTTGCCTCACCAATGTAAATCAACTAGTGAGAAACCAAGCAAGAATTTTACTTACGGACCATTACATTCCAAAGTGTACATTCTTCCACCATAATTCAGATTATAAAGGCCAAAGACATCATGTTCTTTTTTCAGAAAATGCCCTGAAATTTTGAAAATGGAAAGAAATCAAAAACTACCTCCATACAATCTTAGAGAGATAGGATTTGTTCTCAGAGCCATAGGTTAGTGGAGCAAGAAAATAAAATAATCCTCTGTACTTTAAATTACTTAAAAACAATATTATTATATAGTATACCAAAATATTTGTCAGGTAGTTTCATCACTGTTAACTAATCAAAATTTTTATGGATTAATACTTGAATTGATGGTGTTTTTCTACTTTATATATCAGACTTCTGGATGACCTTTATTATTTACAAGCATTTTGCACTTTCTTTTAATTATAAATATTTTTAAAATAACTTCTAGTCAATATGCACATGTAAAGATAAAAGCAATTTAGTAAAGACATACATATGACACCAATCTACATCTTAGAAATATCAGTTTTACAATGTTAGTAATTGGATGAATGCAATGATAAGACAATATGTTTTCTTCACAAATGATATTATCAAAATCTATATCTTGGTCAAATCTAACAAAACACCTGGCTATTTGCAAGCTAATTTACAGAAGAAACTAAAACTTTCTAAAAGGAAAAGCCAAATAGCTTTTAGAGGACACATAAATATTCAGATATTTTATAAAAAGACGAAAGGGTTTTCCTCAGTAGAGCAGTTATAAGGCTTAAATGTTAACCCGAAACACAAAAAATTATGGAAAATGTTTTTTTATTTTTGTTTTATTTGTCTGTTTGTTTTTGTTTTGTGTTTAACAGAATAAAAGCTAGGTTTGAGACCACTGGTTACAAAATATTTTTTTAAAGATAGGCCTCTTAACTGCATTCTGAGAAAAGCCAATAGATGTTTGTGTGTGAGTTTTATTTTCTTTTCTCTCTTTCTTTTCTTTTTTTTTTTTTTTGGTGACATTTAAGAGTGAAAATCACTATGTATTCAGCTCTTGGTATCTTGAAAATGGGCATCTGTGAAGAGCACCTTAGGAATAAAGCATTTTAAGAAAAATAGAGCTGACCAATGTCAGTTTGCTGTGTATGAGTCAACTCATAGAAAACACTGATATGCCAAAGCAATTTAAACCCTATCTCGTTTGAAGCACAGCAAAAATACTTGAATATGCCTTTTATATTATAGACATATAATATGAATTTTACTGAATATAGGAAGTATAATCCATATAATATATTACAATAATAATTACAGACATATAATAGGAATTATAGACATGTGAAGCATAGCAAGACTGCTTGACCATGCCTTTCATACTATAGGCTTGTAGACTGCTAAGATTTTTGGTTTGTAAATTCAGATTATGCTTTCTTTTTATCTGCACTATAGTCTAAAACATTCCTTTTCCTTTAGTTTATCAAATGATTGGAGAAGAACAATAAAGTTATTGGGTTTTTTTCTATAGTTAAATACAGAAACACATGATATTTTCCCATGGTTCATATGGTGAGCAGATATAAGTGCTTCAGAACTCTGCTTATGGGACAGATTCTGTTATAATTCTTGTTCCCATGGGAAAAAAAAAAAAAGAGAGAGAGCTTTCTATGACGGATCATTTACCTGAGCTCAATAATGCATTTGTTTGGAGTACTCCAAGTAAATGAGATAGAGCAAAAAGGCATTCAATTCAGAATACATGTAAGTATTGCATTGTAAGAGTTAACATCTATTAGATCCATTGCACTTTTATCTACACATGTTTTGCCTGTTAATATAGCTACATAGAATTACATACAGACAGAAATGAAGACATTCTTTAGGAATGGAAGAATCTTGCTTGGCTAGGCTCAGAAAAGTATTCATAAATACTTAGTAGCTATTTTCTCATTCTCACAGAATTATAGCAACACTATTCATCACTCATTTTTGCTTCCATATCATCAAGTTCTAAATCTAGTTTGTCCTATGGTTTGTATGTTCCTTCTTCTGCCATTCCCAAGCATCTGTATGCTTCAAGTCACCATTATTTCATATTAAATTGTAGTTAAAATTTCCTAGTTAATTTACCAGTCTCAATTCTCTCCTGATATAATTTCATATCACATCTTCATATCAGTAGAATCCCTTAATTAGTCTATCAATCAATCACATTACTCTTCTAGTCTACAGCATAATGATTACAATGCATTTAAAACTATAAGCATGGAATTAATTCAAAGCTCTTCCCCAAATGTCTCAAACATGTCGTCTCTCACTACTTCATTACTTAGCCTTTTACATGGTTAGAGTTGTTACTTTGTTCTCACTTACATGGAATTACATTAGTTTATTCTCTAAATCATCATTCTCCTTACTCTCTCTTTCCATTACTGCCATCTTCATATGAAATAGCCTCTCTCGTCTTCTCTGCTAAAACTACTAAGTCACCTTGTAGTGCTTGAACATATTATTTGACATTTGATATGATGACTAATAGGTTAGGAAGTAACCTATAGTTATTTCATGCATTTGTATGGTTTATCTCCAAGGATTCAATGCATGATTTTCAGTAATATCAAATGATCTCATAATTATATTTTTTAGTATTAAATAAAATGTCACACAGAGTTAATTAGTATTATGTACTTATGAATCTTATAACTAAGTTTTTATGTGATTCACAAAGTAAAAAGGTACAAGCTATTAATTGTAAATGTTTACCATGCAATCAAATTTAAGATAATGACCTCATACTATCCCCTGCAAGAAGGGGAAAGTTTAAAGGCTGTCAAGAAAATCACAAACCACTATGCATCCACTGTTACTATGTGCTAGGTATTATATGTTACTTAATTATAATAAAACATCAATGCCATCTTTCTTGATTTTATTATGTTCACAAACTATGGACTCAATAAAAATTATAAGAAGTGACTCCTTGATTAAAAACATATCTTATCATTAGTGATGATACAGTTTCCCCTGAGTAATACTTGTAATAATCCATATACACAGACAGACAAGATAGTCACACACACATGCACACACACACACCATATACACAGCATGAAAAAAATAAATGTTTTCCAGGATAAAAAGTAGCAATAGTAATCTTTCTTCTATTGAGTTATTTATTTAATCTAAATAAATGTATTTATTAATGAAGATATAAAATGATCAAGATACACTTTCACATTTTAGATAAATTTTCAGCACTGTTAGCAATAAACTAAGTGAAAATATGTATACTAGGGTTACATAAATGTTTATTAAAGAAAACCATTACTTGAGTGAAAGGGAGGAGGGGGGAGGGAGAGTGGGGGTGGGGTAGTGGGCACCAGATATATGGTTAAGGAAGGAGAGCTGATTCTGGATGGTGAGCACATAATGCAATACATAGGTGATGTAATGTAGATTTGTACATCTGGAAACTATCTAATTGTTACCAATCAATGTCACCCCAATAAATTTAACAATAAAGAAAAAAATTTTTCCATTTCTACAAAAAAGAAAGAAAAAAAGAAAACCAATCCTCAAACGCAGTTTTGGAAATAATTTAGCAGTATTTGTAATTTGATAGTGGCATTCCATGCCATCATACAATTGAAAATAATTTTTTCCAAAATTTTAGAACATTTTGGCAAATTTGTTTATGAAGAGATTTTTTTTCCCCCTCTTAGGTGACCTTACTCAGAAGATAAATATCAATTTCCTAACTTCCATAAAAGCCATTAATGCTTTATTTCTTTGTATATTTTAAAAAGTGAAGCAATTAATATGTTCAGTTAATTCTTAATAACAATTTTAATGTTTTTTAAATCATTCAAAGTAAATCAGCAAATTTTATGCAGTACCTTTTATAAGCAATGAACATGGCAAAGTCAGGGAAAGTTGGTATGTGACAGATGAATACAGCCTTTTCTATAAAAGAAATTTAGCTGGGAAGACAAGATAAAAATTAAAATATGCAATTTAAAGAAATCCCAAGAGATAACTGAAAATATTTTGGAGTTCAGGTATTCAGAAACTCTTTACTGAACCTCTATCCTGTGCCAGACCCAGGGCTAAGTGCGGGTGTGCTGTGGTGAGCAAGTGAGATGGGAGCAGAAGACACAGTGTGTGGATGTTAGCAAGAGAATTTTTTACAAATGCAAATTGTTATACCAGTTCCGAGAAAATATTGTCAAGAGAGAGAAAAGAAGTTTGAAAGATGGATAGAATTTAAATTTGCAACAAGGAAGGAAAGCCTTCCATACACATAGAACGTGGTGAACAAAAATATTCCTTAAGAGGAATTCTGATGCAGACAAGTTTAGGGGTTGTATGGCTGGAGTGGAGTTCGTTGAGGAGAAGAGAGAGAGAGAGAGAAAGAAAAGTAGGCTAGAGCCTCATTGTGGGGAGACCTTGAGTGACGGGCTGAAAGACGTTGAGGTTAGGCGATAGAAAATTAACTGAAGCGTTTTGTTTCTTATCCTTAAACCACATGTGGTAATCAACGCCTCATTCCTTCTTTAGCTTCATGTTTTTCAGTTAACATCACAGCAATGCCACGGA
>PVKE010037378.1:0-15935 GCA_004027555.1 Craseonycteris thonglongyai | reverse complement strand
AATACAAATCATATAATTTCATCTTGATTCCAAGAACCCACACACATACACACACACACTTCACCATTAGCTATCTTTAGATTACAGAAAATAAAACAAAATAATGCCTCCCAAGGGGTTTTGAAAATACTACAGTAATTCAACATCAGGACCCTGGAGAACACAGCAAACCAATCTGGAGCACATCTGCCTTGGTTAAGAAATGAAGAGACTAGTATTTTACCATTTATTGACCATATGCTCCATGCAGCACTCTATGTTCATGATCTCTTTTAATTCTTATGATGATATTGAGAGGTAAGTAGTATTCTCAAATGCTGAGGCTTAGAGAATTTCAGTGACTTGCTCCATTTCACATTTTATTAAGTGGCAGAACCCAGGAAGGTCTGACTCCAAAGTACTTGCTCTTCATACTACATTAAACTGCTGGTGATGAGGCAAAGACAGATAGAAGAGTTTCTCTCTCTGTTATTTGAATTTTTGTCATGGTCTTTTTCTTCTTTTTTTTGTGATAAAAATGTCTGCTATCCTTAAAATTAATAACATTCTTCACAAATAATAGAGTACACATATTACATGTGTATTTAAATCTCAAATGTTTATATTCTAAGAAAATATTCAGGGTGAGTCAATTATTTGTTACATACACAATATTGTAATGCTACCTATAGTCAAGACAAGGATATGTTACACACACATAAAATTATGCTGCTACCTATAATCAAGGCAGAGAATTTTCAGCAAAACGACAGGTGATTACATTTTATACAATAAGAAAACCCTCTGGGAACCTATAAAACACTCACTCCTTAGTTATTCTTCTATCTCACTTAAAATATTTTATTTTGAATTATAATGGTATATGTGAAATCATTTCAGAGCTTACTAGCTATTGTCATGGTAGGACTCAGAGCCTGCTCACGTTTATATAACCTACTGCATCTAATTCTGTGCTCTTCTCAAAGAAGGGGTGGGGGAGGGGGTAGAGCCGGGATGGCTTGGTGGGATAAGTGCTTGCCTTGAAGCCCAGGGTCAAGGATGGAGTCCTGGCCCCAGCTCTCGAGGATCCATATGCTGAACTGGGGTGTGGCCTCCAGTTCAGTTCTTGCTGGGGTGAGCTTCCCATATGGGAGGCCCCTGGTTCGGCCCCAAGCTCATGGGGGCATGCCTCTCATGTGGGAGGTCCCTGCCTGGTTCCTGCCCTGCCCAGTCCCCCGCCCACCTGTGTGGAATGAAACCATGTCCAAAACTGGTGACATACAACCTTGGAGACTGCTGTGGGCCCTCCCGCTTCTCTCTGTCTCCATCTCAAAAAAACAAAACAAAAAACAAAAAACAACAGCAAACAACAACAACAACACGTGGGAATTAGGGTGGCTCCCAAAAGTTAGGCATCATCTAGATTCTAGAAGGTAGACACATGGAGAAAGTTTTCTCACAGTAGGGACTAATGAGAACAGAGCTCCCATCCTGGGAATTTGAATGGCATTTTGGAGAAGTGTAGTTAACCTGTCTGGTGGCAGCTGAGGGTGTTATTTGGGATAATTAGCAACCTATGGTCACAGTCTAAAGGGTGTCCCAAAATTCACGCACGATTTGAATTTTGCATCATTTGTGCGGTAAAGTGTTGCCAACGAAAGAAAAAGACAGCGTGACAGCTGACAGTTCAGGGTTATTAAAAATGGATAGCTACACAAAAAACAATTCGTTTTCATTGTTGAGCAATGAAAATTTACCATTTTTAATTTTAAACCTGTGTTTTCTATCAAAATTATTTCTTGTGTGAATTTTGGGACACCCTTTACAATATTGTTGATGTAAACCGTGCATGAAAATGGGAGCACTATGATGAGACAGGTGGTGTTTCAGGTGTAGTCAGGATAGCAGCAAGCTATCAGGAAAAGCTGCCTCAATCAAATTCAGCTCATCAAAGGGTCAAAAACAATCAATCTAGAATTTTGACCAAGGCTTCCTGGTTGATTCCAAAGAAAACTCAGGGGTTTTGAAGGGAAATGCTGAGCATTGTTGTGTTGTGGTGCAGACCTTTTAAGTGCATGCTGTTATGATTTGTTGTAAATCAGAAAATTGTAAAATATAAAAAACTCATTTGGAAGCACCGTGACAAAACCCATGAATACACTTAAGTATGTGTCTGAATATCTTTCTGTGCTGTACAATCATTCATTTAGCAACAGCTAAATGGCTTTAAGAGAGAATGGTGAGGCTCAAGAAAGCTAAATCACCCTGATCACTGGATATGCTAGACATGTTCATGATGTTGAGAGATATCTTTAAAGGCTCTTATAGTTACTGTCTTTTAGACCTGATATGATTATCACTCTGAAGACACTGATGCATCTATTCACTCAGCAGATATTCATTGAGCTGACACAACCAACCACCATCAGTGCTGCAGCAGGATTTGCATGAGTCTAAGTCACTTCTGCCAGCCATATAGGCCCTTATTTCCTCCATAAGAAAAAAAACCAAAATCTTTCTGTTTTACAAATACATTGGTATAAAAAGAAATAAATTCAGGCTAGATTATCATATATTCATTAACATTATATTCACTTTCATCTTCATGTTTTAAAATAAATTAAAATGTAAATATTTCTACTGTTACTAAAAGTATGGAGGAACCTTAGGTACTGCGACCCTGTGCCTAGTGGAGAAGTCAGCCCTGACCAGTGCTTTGCTTTTCTCAGCCATGCCTGGGATCTGGTCTTCTGAATCCTCAGAGGACGTATTAATACTTAACCACAGGTGCATTATATATTATGTTTAACTTAGCAGCTAGTTCTTTTGAAAGTGAAATCCATGCTTTCTCTGGGTTTGGGATCTTTCCTGGGTATGCTTGTTACAGGCAGTGTATTTGTTAAAGCAACTATCAGGATCAGGATTAGGCCACCACTTCCAGCTTCTCTACTAGTTTGGTGTCCAGGAGATACAAGGGGTGAGAGGGATCAAGAAAGCTTTCTGCATTCCATGGTGATGTTCCCTCTGCCCCAGGGCTGATTTCCTTAAGTGGCAAAAACTGATGTTAGGGCACAGTGGTGACTGTTTTCTTAGAAGCTGATACAGACTCCCCATACCCTCAGGAAGCTAATGCATAAACCAGACTAGTTTGCTCTCTACCAAGTTAGTCTCTTCTCTTTTTATCATGACACTCATCTATACCTTAAATTATCATATTTATTTCTGTATTAGTTCTTGTGTTTCCACTAAAATACTACCTTCTGATGCATCTTATATCTCTGCCATCAGAAACAATGCCTCTCAAAAGTAGGTGATTAATATTTATTAACCACCTGACTCAGATATTAGTATCTGAAAACACTAAAAAGTTTTTGAAGCAATATGTATATTCATTCTATGTTAATCAGGGCTTTGTAAAAATACCACTTTGTTTCTGAGATCCTTTCGAATACTCTCTCTTTGAAGTTCCACAGACTCCAGATATTTTAGTCCAAGACATTTAATCATGGTGCACCTTGAAAAATGATGACTGCTAGAGTTCTTGAAGTAGCATCTTCAGCAATCAGGTGCTCCAAGGTCAAAATTCATAAAAATGTGACATTCTGCAAGAAAAGTTAAACATTGATTACAGGCACTGAAGAGAGTCATGGTGTGGTAGCCTTCTCACAGGATACTTGTGGTCTTCAGAAAACCCTTCCTTGTCCATTGTGGTCTGTGCTGGCAGATCAATGCTATCTGAGGACATGGGTGGGATGGCTCGTTTTAACCTCAGTGGAACAGAGCAAGATAGGAGAGTCCAGGACACACTCACTGATGTGAGATGCATCTGAAAAGACAATGCCAGTGGCAGATTCGGGAAGGACATCTTATCTGGACCAAAGACTGTAACAATAGATCGAAGGTGGAGTCCTACTGAGCAGAAGGGAGACTTAGCTAGCACTAGCAACCTGACCTCTGAGGGGGGCAGGCATGGAAAACACATGCAAAACCTGGATGGAACAAAGAAATCCTAACACTTAAGCACTCCTGACCTTAGAATTAACAACAAAACACAGCAAATGAACTCAAACAAGCAAAACAAAAACTGAAAAGCGGACCTCCCAACTGAAAGACATGGGTCTTCCCTGGGAAATGGCCAGCTTCTGGTTGGATGAGAAATTCTCGATGTCAGCATGAAATGCATAGAGATGACACAGCTGTTTTGTTGGCACTGGCCCTATAGGACAGAGCATATGTACTGTAGAGGGCAAATGACCCCATCTTTTTTAACTGACCAAATCAGAAAGCCCATGTTTATGTACTGTCTTTGGTTCTCATGATTCCGAGAGCTCATCACTGATACTGTGTGATACCTTGTAATGAGTACGTTGACTTCTTTACTTTTCTTCTTCAGTATCTCAGTGTAGGGGGTGACTCAGGGGCTTGGGGAGTCCTCAGTGTTCCCAGCACCCAGCATGGTGCAAATGCTCTCCAGAGGTGCATGAGCATCCTCACTGGAGGTGGCTGGCCTCTCTGGGTGCTCCAAGGAACACTGTGACGGTGTCCACCAACACTCATCCTCTGCCTTTGATAACAGCAAGTTAGCCTGTGAAGACAGTTATCCATCTGCTAAACATCCAAGCTTTTATACCAGCCACCATTCATTCATTTATTCATTCATTCACTTTCTTACTTACTTATCTACCTTAAACATTTTGTCAACGTTGTAAAAGGTAGTGCAGTATAGTGATATGATCTTGATCTTTGGAATAAAACAAGCCCAATTTAAGTCTGCTTGGGAGATTAAGATGCCTAGTTGTAGTCTGACAACATGTTTTATTTTAAATGGGACATAAAATAACTGTACTGTCTTGTTTCAAATGATACATATAATTAGCTTAGTCTCACTGGGCTAAATTCAAATTGTCAGTAGGCTGACAATACATACTATTTGAAACAGGGCAGTACTGTTGCTTTCTGTCCCATTTAAAATGCTACTTCCGGTCAACCTAGCTTTAAGGAAGTTACCTTGTCTAAGAGTTAGTTTCCCTTTAGTAGAGGTAATGATACTTTACTTTTGGGATCATTGTGAGAAATACTTGAAATTAATGGATGTGAAAGCCTTGTTTCTTACAAAAGTGCATTAAATGTTCATGTCTTTCTTCTTTGCCTTCATCATGAACTCACCCCAAGATAGCAGTTCAAATAAACATTGACAAAGAATAAATATATTTTCAAAGTATGAAGACCAATAAAGAAATTGAAGGAAACATTCTACCAGCTTCTGAATACAACTGTCAAATAGGCTGTGTAAAACCTGGGGAGCAGCAGCTCCATTGTGATAAAGCCCTCATCTCAAGTGGCCCTTGGAAGGCAACAAAATCTTTTTGGTTGTGAAAATTTGAGCCCATTTGTTTTTTTTTTAAAGAAAAAAGTCTTACATGCTACTTTATGGTGTGCCTCATACTCGTATATTTTTCATTTCAAATCTCGATTATATCAACAGAAACATTTATTTGCAGCTTTTCAAAATATTTTACATTTAAATAATGCAGGGTGAGTTCAATCCAGTTTTATACTAGGATAAATAACTTACTTCAAATATAAAGTGGACTGAAATGGAGATTATACTGTCCAGTGTTCAATGTAAATATTATACATTTTGGGACTAAATACCTAGTTAAAATTTTCTTTCAAATTATAAAGTGGAACAAAGTGCTCAGAATTAGCTTCAAGTTTAGAGTGAAACTTGTAACCATGAAGTACACATTCATTTGCAGCTTGATCAAAAATTTGTATTTCTGACATAATTTTCTTCTTTCCCTAATGATACCTTGTTAAAATTTTTTTTTTTTTCTGTAGGAACAGAAGGACTTTTGACCTGATTCCTTCCCAGTTGTCTCTATGTTGCTTCACAAACCATGTCACTAACTAACCCTTTTCTTTCTAGGAACTGTTAATGTGGAGGAAAGTTAAATGAAAACTAGGACCCAAACAGCACACTTCGCATTTACAAAGGATATATCCTGAAACAGAATCAATCCTAAAGGTTTTAAATTAGTTTGTATACAGAATGCATTTACATGCTTTAGACATCAAAAACTTATAAGAAGGAAGACAATAAGTTTCTTTCCCACTCCTTCCATGTTTCTTATTTAATCAGTTTCTAACACCCAGTACAGGTAACTATTGTTCATAGTTCCCTTTTTAGAGGTTTTTATTAAAATATAGCCAATAAACAATATTAGTTCCATGTATACACGATACTTATTCAACATTAATATACCTAAAGAAGTGATTACCATGGTAAATCCAGCAACCCCCTGACACTGCACTATGCTATCACAATATTATTAACAATATTGCCTATGCTGTACATTACATCCCACGACTTATTTTATACCTGGAAATTTAAACCTCTTATTCTCCTTCACCTTTCCATTCCTTTTTAATGTTTTAATTACAGGTGACATTCAATATTATTTTATTAATTTTAGGTATACAGCATAGTGGTTAGATTTTATATAATTTGAGAAGTGATCCATCCCCCTGACTCATCCAGGCCTCACCTGTGTGGGATCCAGCCGTTAGAGTCAAATGGTCCTGGAGCTGGGTGTGAGGATTGAGAAAACAAAGACCAAGACACTGAAAATGGGATTGGGAGGACTGTCAGAAAGCCGTTGCCGTCTGCAGCCTCAAGTTTATTTTTACAGCTTCTTTTATAGTAAATGTATTGTATCAGCATATTTCTCCCTGAGAAAGCTTTCTGGTGATGGTTATCAATGAGTATTGTCTAGTTAATCTTTTACTTAACTGTACTCATTGATAACCATCACCAGAAAGCTTTCTCAGGGAGGAATATGCTGATACAATACAAATCAATGGGGGAATAGACTGTTTCCTATAAACATCTGAAGTCATAGGGGTGGCTTATTTCCCGGATCTGGCCACGCCCTGGCCAAGCATAAACATTCCAGTACCCCCTTTGTAATGCTTATGGGGAGGAAATGTCAAGAGAAAGTAAGGAGGACCTTGCCATCCAAACTCCTCAGTGTGTGGGGGCTTTGCCTTCCCATCAAGTCTCTCCCGACACACCTGGAAATATATATACATATTACTATATTACTATATTACTATATTTCATATGCTTTACTTTACATCACCAGGGCTATTTTGTAACTACCAATTTATACTTCTTAATCCCTTTACCTTTTTCACCTTGTCTCCCAACTCCCCTCCCATCTATTACCCCGAATCTAGTACCCACAGACAACATGCCTAGTTATTACAATATTATTGACTATATTCCTTATGCTTCTATACCCAAGACTACTTCATAACAACCAATTTGTACATCTTAATCCCTTCCCCTTTTTCACCCACTGCCAGAATCCCCCTCACGTCTGGCAGCCATCAAAATGTTCTTTGTATGTATGAGTTTGCTTCTGTTTTGCTTCTTTATTTTGTTCTTTAAATTCCACATATAAATGAAATTACATTGCATCTGTTTTTCTCTGTCTGACATACTCCACTCACCACAATACCCTCCAGGTTCATCCATGCCCCCACAGATGGCAAGAGCCCATCCTTTTCCACAGCCGTACAATATTCCATTGTATATACGAGTATGTACCACCTCCTCTTTATTTATTTGCCCGTCAAAGGGCACCCAGGCTGCCTTCACATCTTGGCCATTGTAAACAATGCTGCAATGAACATATGGATGCACATGTCCTCTTGAAGTAGTGGTTCAGGTTTCTTCAAATAACTATCCAGAGATGGAATTATGGAGTCTTTCTTTTTCTCCTGTTATAGCTTTTTTTGTTTTTAATTTTATTTATTTAGTCTGGTATAAATATTACTATATCAGCTTTTTGTTGTTGTTTGTTTGTTTGTTTCCATTATCATGAATATCTTATTCTCATTCTTTTACTTTCAGTTTCTTTGTGTCTGTTGATCTGAAGAGAGTCACTTATAGGGAGCATACGTAAGGGTCTTATTATTTTATTTTTTTACCCTATCAGCCACTCTGTCTTATTACTGGAGCATTTAATCCATTTACAATGAAAATAATTGTTCATAAATATGTGGTTATAGACATGTTGTTACTCATATTTTGTTTTTCTTTCTTTCTTCTTTCTTTTTTTATCTTAAAGAAATTCATCTATGACTGCTTGCAGTTCTGGTTTGGGGTTGTTCGTATTAATGAACTTTAGCTTTTTTCCATTAAAAATATTAGGAGTTTCAGGTGTACAAAACAACATAATGATTAGAAATTTACACACATCTTACAAAGTGATAACCCCAACAAGACTACTATCCATCAGACACTATACATAGCTAATATAATATCATTGACTATATTCTCAATGCTATACTCTACATTCAGTGACTGAATATATACTCATATATAGTAGTAGAGTATGGCGAATATAGTCAATAATGTAAAAACTAAGTGTGGTATCAGATGAGAAGTAGACTTGTCAAGGGGGTCACTTCATAAATTATTTAAATGCCTATCCATTATGCTGTACAACTGAAACTAATATAAAATAATATTTAATGACAACTGTAATTTAAAATATGTGAGTATTTCATGTTCCCATGACTATTTTGTGACTACCAATTTATATTTGCTAATCCCTTCACCTTTCTCACTCATCCAGCAACCCCTTTCCATCAATTTGTTCTATGTATTTATGAGTTTATTTTGTTTGTTAATTCTGTTCTTTAGATTACACATATAAGAGATAGCATATGGTATTATTTTTCTTAGTCTGACTTATTTCACTCAGCATAATAACCTTTAGGTTCAACCATGTTGTTGTAAATATTAAGATTTCATTCTTATTATATGGTAGAATAACACTCCATTGTAGAAATATATGATATCTTTTTCCTGTTGTCTGTTGATGGACATTTTGATTAACTCCATACCTTGGTTATTGTGAATAGCACTGCAATAAATACAGGGATGCATATATTTTTCAAGTTAGTGTAATGGATTTCTTTGTATACATACCCAGGGGTGGAATTGCTGGATTTTAAGCTAGTTTCAGCTTTAATTTTTTGAGAAAACTCCATGGTGTTTTTATATTGGCTGCACAAATTTAAAGTCCAACCAACAGTGAAAAAGGGTTCTCTTTTCTCCACTTCCTCGACAATATTTGTTGTTCATTGATTTTTTAATGATAGTCCCTCTGACATATGTGAGATAATATCTTATTTTGGTTCTTATTTGCATTTTTCTGATGTTGAACATCATTTCATATGCCTACTAGCCATCTCTATATCCTCTTTGGAAAAATGTCTGTTCAGGCTCTCTGTCCATTATTTAATTACATTGTTTGTTTTTATGGTGTTGAGTTTATGAGTTTTTTAAAACAAATTTTGTAAAATAATCTTCTTTCAGATGTATCATTGGCAAATATCTTCTTCCACTCATTAGGACATCTTTTCATTTTGTTAATGGTTTTATTTGATATGTAAAATCTTTTTAATTTAATGTATTCTGATTTGTTTATTTTTTCTTTTGTTTCCCTTTCCTGAGGAGGTATATATCATTAAAAATATCACTAAAGGTAATGTCTGAGATTTTACTTTTTATATTTTCTTCTAGGAGTCTTTGGTTTTCAGGTCTTATTACATTTAATTTATCTTAATTACATTTAATCTTTATTCTATTTTAAGTTTATTATTGTATATGGTGTAAGGAAGTGGTTCCATTTATTTTTTGCACATATCTGTACAGTTTTTCTAGCATCATTTATTGACTACTTTGTCTTTACCCCAGTGTAAATTCTTGCTTTGTTTGTTATAAATTAACTGACCACATAGACATGAATTTATGTCTGGGCTCTTCATTCCGTTCTATTGATCTATGTATATATTTTTATGACAATGCCATGTTGTTTTAAGTACTATGGCTTTGTAGTTATAATTTGATATCTGGTAATGTGATAGCTCCAGTTTTGTTCTTCTTTCTCAATATTGCCATGGCCTTTCAGAGTTTTTATAGTTCTATATTAATTTTGGATTCATTCTACTTCTGTAAAAAAGGTATCATTGCTATTTTAATAGAGATTGCATTGAATCTATAGAATGTTTTGTGTAGTATGGACGTTTAAATTATACTAATTCTTTCTGTCCATGAGCATGGTATATCATTTATTTATAGTTTCTTTAATTCCACTATTCAATGTCTCATAATTTTCTGAGAACATGTCTTTTACTTCCTTGGTTAAATTTATTCCTAGTTATTTTATTTTTTGATGAAACTATAAATTAGTTAATTTTAGTTTGTTATTGGTATAGAAAGGGCAACAGCTTTCTGAATATTAATTTTATAACCTGTTACTCTACTGAATTGATTAATCAGTTCAAATAGTTCTTTTGGTGGAATCTTTGGGGTTTTCTATATATAGTATCATGGCATCTATAAACAGTGACAGTTTTATTTTTACTTTCTCATTTGGATATCTTTTACTTGTTTTTCTTGTCTAATTGTTGTGTCTAGGACTTTCAGTTCTATGTTGAACAAATGGTGAAATTAAGCATCATCCTTTTGTTCTTCATCTTAAGAATAATGTTTTTTTTGCTATTGAGTATGATAGTAACTGTGGATTTGTCATATATAGCCTTTTTCTTTTTTTAGCTATGTTTCCTGATTACAAGAAGTCATCATAAATGAATGCTGAATTTTGTCAAACTATTTATCTGTATCTGTTGGAATGCTGAATTTTGTCAAACCATTTATCTGAATTTGTTGATGTCACCATATGATGTTTATTTGTAATTTTGTTTATGTGGCATATCACTTTAATTGATTTGCAGATATTGAACCAACCTTACATACCAGTAATGAATCCCACTTGATAATGGTGTATGATTCTTTTAGAGTATTGCTAAATTTGGTTTGGTAATATTTTGTTATGGGTTTTAGAGTTGCATGTTCATTAGGGATACTGGCATATGGTTTTCTTTTTTGGTAATGTTTGTCTGGTTTTGGAACCAGGGTAATTATGACCTTGTAAAATCATCTCAGGAGCCTTTCATATTTTTGGATTTTTTGAAATAGTTTGAGAAGAATAGGTAAAATTTACCTGTGAGGTCATCTAATTGAGGATTTACTTTGTTGTTGGAAGCTTAATAATTACTGATTTGATTTCATTGGTAGCCAGTGATCTGTTCAGGTTTTCTGATTCTTCAGGATTCTGTCTTGGAGGATTGTATACTTCTAGAAATTTATTTATTTATTTCAGATTTTCCATTTTGCTGGCATATCATTGCATATGGTATTTTTTTTATATGTTTCTGTGGTGTCTTCATAGTATTTTTTTTAATGTGTTCCTGTGGTGTCTGTTTTCACTTTTCCCCTTTCATATCCGATTCATTTATTTGGATTATTTCTCTTTTCTTTTTGGTTAGTCTGGTAAAAGTTTGTCAAATTTATCTTTTCTGAGAAGCAACACTTGGTTTCATTGATCTTTTGTACTTTTAGACTCAATTTTGTTTATTTCAGACGTGAGCTTTGTTATATTATTCTTTGTATGCAATTAGGGCTTTATCCTCTCTTCTCTTTCCAGTTACCCTAGGTGTAAAGTTAGACTGTTTATCTAAGAGTTCTTTTATTTCTCTATGCAGGCCTGAAAATCTACAAATTTCTCTCTTAGGACTTCTTTTGCTGGGTCTCTTAGATTTTGTTTCATTGTGTTTTTATTTATTTATTTATTTATTTTTGTCTCTCAGTGTCTTTTGCTTTCTTCTTTAATCTCATTGCTGACCCATTGATTATTTTTTTTTTAGATTTTATTTTATTGTTTTTGACAGAGAGACAGAGACAGAGAGAGACAGAAACAGATAGAGACAGAGAAAGGGGGAGGGCCAGAGCAATCTCCATAGTTGTACGTCATCGGTTTTTGACATGGTTTTGTTCCACACAGGTGGGCAGTGGTCGCGCAGGGTAGGAATTGGACTGCGGAACTCCTACATTGTAGGTATGCCCCTTGATCCAGGGGCTGAACTGGGGGTTGAGAACTGTACTGAGGGCCTCCTGCATGGAAAACACACCCCAGTTCAGAATATGGGCTAGCACTGGCCAGGGCCAGGATTCAATCCTCAGTCCTAGGGGTTAAAAAGCAAACACTTAACCCACTGAGCCATCCTGGCTTCCCCAATTATTTAGTAGCATGTTATTTAGCCCCCATATGTTTGTGTGTTATTCAGTTTTTTTTTCTTGTAACTGATTATTAGTTTTATATTATTATTCAGAGAAGATGCTTGATGTTATTTTAATCTTCTTAAATTTATTGAGACTTGTTTTATGGGCTAATATGTAGTCAATTTTGGGAAATATTTTATGTGCACTTGAAAAAAAATGTATATTTTGCTGCTTTGGGGTGAAATGCTCTAAAATATTAATTAAATTCATCTGGTGTTATGTGTCATTTAAAGCCACTGCTTCTAAGTTGATTTTGCGTCTGGAAGATTTGTTCATTGAGGGCAGTGGGGTGTTAAATTCCCCTACTATGATTCTGTTATTATTGATCTCTGCCTTTGTGTTGGTCAATATTTGCTTTATGTATTTAGGTCCTCCTAAGAAGGGTGCATAAAAGTTTACTAGGGTGATATACTTTGTTGGATTGACTTTTTTATTATTATGTAATATCCTTTTTGTTTCTTATTTTGAGTATAGTCTTTGTTTTAAGTCTATTTTGTTTGATATAAGTATTGTTTCCTCAGCTTTTTTCTCATTTCCACTGCATGAAATATCTTTTTCCAACCATTTACTTTCAGACTTTGCATCTTCTGATTGGTGGCAGGTCTCTTATTGACATCATATGCATGGACTGACCTTGTTTCCTTGAGACAAAAACAGGACATTCGGATGACAAAAATAGGATGAGGTTGTGTAACATTTTATAGTCATGAAAAAGTAAGATCATAATAAGATTTTTATTACATGAACATATTGAGCTAACAATTATTCAATAGTGACAGTTCTTATACAAAAATTTAGGTACATGTAGAATGGGACTGTATTTCACCATAATCATACTATAAATATTTCTCTGATGAAGTAGTCTTACACAGCAAATTTTGGTCTTTCAATACCTTATCGTAAAGCTTCTCACACTCTATGATACAATTTTGTTCTACAATGAACATAACCCTCATTCTCTCAACACTTAAACGAGATTTCTCTTTTGAGGTTGAACAAGCTTGGTCTAGGGCCTAGGCATTTTTTCACTCATTTCAGAAAATGTCTTTATCCATTTGTCAGATACAGAACTGTTTTCTTTATTCTCTGTATCCAACTGCCTCACAATTGTAGATTTTATGAGGGTCCCCTGATTGAATACATGAGTTTCTTTTATTGCTCTATGTATAATTACTTCCTCATTAAGGCTGTTCTATATACACATTTATTTTTTTTTCCATTCAAGTGTCTTCATTAGTGGTACCTGCCTGAACTTTTCAGTGTTTCTTATACTGTATTTCCACTTTTTGATGTATATTCTAAGTTGGTTTCATATAAATTTTTAACTACTTCAAAAAACATAACCTCATTAATTTTTTATGAACCTATTAACATTTTCAGTTGTTTTTTGTCATCAGTAATTATAAACACTTCATTTTTTTTCTGGACTCTAAATTGTTTACATATTTTTTAATATTTATGACTAATTCTGTAACTGGAATATTCATTTTTCTTTCAATTAAACTAAGGTAAGTTTGGAATGTAGACATTTGATCTCCTGCAAGTAACAACTACAAATTTAAACAGAAATTTTCAAACTATTTTCACAACATAACAGGACATTTTTTTTGAGGAAGAACCTCAGAACTAATCCCATCAAACATGATTAAATTTCTGTCAATTTATGGACCCAAAGACAAAAATCTGGTATTTTCATGTTCTAATAAGGCAGCATAATTATTTCCTGCAAAGGCATAAAAGTTTTTCAGTTCTTCAATTCTAACTGTGTATATGTGGAATTATTTGTATACTTTTATTGCAAAACATTCAACATCAATTGGTAACTAGTCCACAGCAAGCTAGAGACCACTGTGTATAATGTGTATCCATAAACGTCCTCTTCGCATATTGAATGGGACTTAGCAACTGCTTCTTGAACTCTCCATTGCTGCAGATGAGCAAGGGTGCAGTGTCTGATTGTCACAATCTCAAGAAGCCTGGCCCTTACTGGATAAAGTAGATGAAACTTTCTTTTTCATCATACTAGTAATTTTACTGCAGAAATTGATTAGCATAAAGTTTTATGATAAACAAACAACATGTTCAATTTTTAACAAAAAGTTTAAAATGGCCAAAATTTACATTTATATTCAAACAGGATGGTCAGAAAATATTTAAAAAATGCTACTGTCCCATTTTAAATGGTACGTATAGTCAGCCTAATGAGTCTTTCTCATCTATTCAGCTACCCTATATCTTTTGACTAGAGCATTTAATCCATTCACATTTAAAGTGATTATTATTCTGTACATATTTATTGCCACTTTCATATTCATATATTTTTTATCTTTGTTTTCTCCTTCTACTTAAAATAGTCCTTTTAACATTTCTTGTAATACTAGGTTAGTGGTAATGAATTTATTAGCTTTCTCTTCTTTGAAAGCTATTTAATATTTTATTAATTAATTAATTAATTTCCATTTTAACGATTGCCTTGCTGCGTGTGATAGTCTTGGTGTAGGTCCTTGTTTTTCATTAGTGTGAATATTTCCTTTCATTCCCTCTAGCTGGCAAGATTTCTGTTGAGAAATCAGCTAGTGGTTTTATAGGATCTCAATTATAAGTAACTACTTGTCTTTTTCTTTCTACTTTTATAATTCTTTGTCTTTAACCTTTGCATTTTAATTATGGTGTATCTTGGAGTGGGCCTATTTGGGTTTATCTTGTTTGAAACTCTCTTTACTTGTTGGTCTTGCATGTTTATTTTATTTGCTAGGTTAGGAAACTTATGAGTCATTATTTCTTCAAATAATTTATTGATTCCTTGGTTCTTCTCTTCTCCTTCAGGTATTCCAATAATGCAAATATTGTTATGCTTGATGTTGTCCCACAGATCTCTTAAACTATCTTCATTTTAAAATGTTTTATTTTCTTTTTGCTGTTCCAATTATGTATTTTCTGCTACCTTGTCTTCTAAATTGCTGATTCAATTTTCTGCTTCATCGAATCTGTTGATTCTTTTAGTGTATCCTTTATTTCAGTTATTATATTCTTTAGTCCCAACTAGTTCTTTTAATTTTATTTATTTATTTATTTATTATTGTAATTAAAAAACAAAAATTTTTTTAAAGGGGAAGCCGGGATGGCTCAGTGGGTTAAGCGCTCACTTTGCAGCGCCAGGGACCGAGGACAGAATCCCGCCCTGGCCCCGGCCCCTGCGGACCCATATGCTGAACTGGGGAGTGTCCCCAGTTCAGTTCTCTCTCTGTCTCTGTATCTCTCTCTCTCTCTCTCTCTCTGAAAAAATTTATTTATTTATTATTGTTAAATTTAATGGGGACAACATTGATTGGTAACAATTAGATAATTTCCAGATGTACAAGTCCACATCACATCACCCATGCATTGCATTATGTGCCTACCACACAGAATCAGCTCCCCTTCCATCACCATATATCCAGTGCCTACTCCTCCCTCCCCCAAGCCCCCCTCCCCCCCACTCTCCAGGTAATCACCAAATCATTGAGTGTGTCCATAATGCTGGTTCCCTCTCCCACCTCCCCTCCCACTCTTCTTTCTCCCACCTCCCGTTCCCTCAGGCAATCACCCAGCTATTGAGTGTGTCCATAGGTCTCTGTGTCTTTGTTACTTTCAGTTTTATATTCCACCTATAAGTGAGGTCATATGTTTCCTGGTTCTTTCAGTCTGACTTATTTCGCTTAATAAGATGGTCTCTAGGCCCATCCATGTTGCCAGAAATGACTGTATTTTTTTTAAT
>PVKE010037377.1:0-15890 GCA_004027555.1 Craseonycteris thonglongyai | reverse complement strand
TGGTGGATGGATGGATGGTGGTGGATGGTGGATGGATGGTGGATGGATGGTGGTGGATGGATGGTGGATGGATGATGGTGGGTGGATGGATGGTGGATGGATGGTGGATAGATGATGGTGGATGGATGATGGTAGATGGATGGTGGATGGTGGATGGATGGTGGTGGATGGATGGTGGATGGATGGTGGTAGATGGATGGATGGATGGTGGATGGATGGTGGATGGATGGATGGTGGATGGATGGTGGATGGTGGATGGATGGATGGTGGATGGATGAAATGGATGGATGGATGGTGGATGGATGGTGGATGGATGGGTAGGCCCAGGTTTCGAGGTTTTGGGGGCCAGAGGGCTGGTGCATTGGAAGTCAGGATGCATGGGGGGGACCTGGTGCCCCCAGCATGGTGGCTGCAACCTTGTAGGCTGTGTGGCTGCCCAATGGGGACCCCTTCCCGGGGGTTTCATGGAGCCCTCTCTTCTTCACACTCTGCTACAGGTGCAGGCACCCTGAGTGTAGCAGGACGTGGAGCAGAAGGCAAGGCCAGCCCTGGCCAGGGGCGTGAGCAACGGGGCTCAGGTGAGTGGTTCTGGGGCCTCCACTCTGGTACCCCCGTCAGGTTGCAGTGTGGGCAGCACGGTTCTGGACCCAGCACTCTCCATGTAGCTGCACTCTCACCCCATGCATCTGGATCTATTAGTAACCCCCACTGACAGACGACAAGGACACTGAGGGTCAGAGGGGACCCCAGCCAGAAAAGAGCCAAGTCAAGATTTGGACCCAGATGTCATTCTCTGGATCTGGGTGGGCCCTACAGGGCGGGCTGGGGCTCAGGCCCCGGAGCTGGGCAGGGGTGGTTCAGAACAGGTGAGGTCCCTCCCACGTGGTCACATAGCAGCCACGGAGGCGCTCCCGGGTCTGCCAGCTCCTGGGTCCGTCTTGTGGACAGGAAGCGTGGCCCCCTGCCGTGCCACAGCCCTGCCCGGCTCAGGGGGCGCTGAGGGTTGGCAGACTTCCAGACTGCTGGGGAAGGGCCCAGGGGCCAAGGGAGCTGCCAAGGTTTGGCTCAATCGTTTGCTCAATCGACGGAAGGGGTGAGGCTGGGAGGCTGAGGGAGCCGCTCCTGGGGGCAGGAGGGTGGGGACCCAGGCCAGGTGTCGCTTTGGCGGGCTGGCTCTGGAGGGCAGGACCAGGAAGCGGACAGGACCACCTGGTTGCTGCATGGGGCCCGGCTGGGGAGCCCCGTCCCCCCGGTGTGCCCACCTCCCTCCCTCCCTCCCCTCTCTCCTGAAGTTCCGCAGGAGAAAACCACCAAAAGGACGAAAAGTAGTTCTAGCAAAAGAGAGAAGGCCCCCGAGTCGCCCACCCCCAGAAGAGCTGCCAAAGACCAGGGTAAGGGCGCTGCACGGGGCCCAGGGGGCATGAGCAGGTGGTCTGGCTCTCCAGGTGGCCGATGGTGGCAGGACGGCTGGTGGCCAGCGGCCGCCCAGAGCACGGTGTTCACCAGGCCCCGGGGGCACCCGGAACTGGCAGGGGCCGGGCTCACATGGGTGGGTGGGTGGGGGTCTTTGTGCACGGAGGAGGGGCCACGCTGGCGTCTGCACCTCAGGTGACTGTAGCAGCAGGTGGGTCCCGCCCACGGGGGGCCGTCCCTCAGGATGACGAGGGACTCTGCAAACCCCCGAGTCTGTCCTCTGCACCCGCCTAGAACGAGGGGTCCCTGGTGAGCCCCACTGGGCCGCGTCAGCACGCCTTCAGGGCCCGCTGCTCCCGGCGCGCGGATAACACGGGACGGCACGTGTGCCGTGGGCGCCCGTCACGGGCGTGGCTGGCCGGTGGGCCTGTTTGGTGGCAGTTCACGGGCGGCCGCGGCTGCGTCGGGCTGAGGAAGCGAGGGTCCCGTCGGGCTTGGGACTGAGAAGTGCAGCCGCAAGCCCACCCGAGCACAGGGGTGGGGGAGGCCCGCGGCCCAGACCCCGCCGGGGACCTGCATCCGTGTGCTGACGGGACGGTTCCGTGAGGTGGTCTTGCTGGAGGGTCTCGGTCAGGGCTGGGTGGGCATCGGTGGAGCGTGGGGGTCGCCCCTGAGAGGGGACCCCGCCCTCGGGCTACGTGAGGGTGTTTGGGAGTCAAGGGTGGCAGTGCACTCGGTGACCTTCTCGGCTGCGACTCGGTGTGTACCAGGCTCTCAGCGAATGTTAGCTCCCATGATCCTCTTGGCTTTCCCTGGAGGTGGCCGGCTTACTCCCATTTTGTCGATGGGGAAACTGAGGCACAGAGATGCACTTGGCCTGCCCGGGGCCACACAGGGGAGCCCGGGTGGGGCCCTGGCCCGTCATCTGCCTCCAGGCCTGAGCTCCTCACCTGAGCGCACCTGGGGCCACGCCGGGCACCTCCCGGCCTGGGCTCTGGGCCCACCGCACCACGGGATTTGGGGGACACCCCTGAGAGCCCCCCAGGTGGGCAGAACCTCTCCCCAGTGGGCCTGAGCCCGCTCAGCAGGGCCCTCAGCCTCCGCAGCTTTTGAGCCGCCCTGGTGCAACCCTGTGCCTCAGTTTCCCCCGTGAGAAGGCCGTCCCGGCGGGGAGCGGGTGGTGTGTGCTGGGTCCCCTGTCATTGTAGTTTCTCATCCACATGGGGGTGGGCGGGCCCTGCCCGGTGCGAGGGGGGGAGGCCTGGGCAGGGCTGCGGGCGCTGGGCAGACGTGGGCGTTCAGCTGGTGAGAGAACCTCCACTCCGACCAGAGTGACGGCTGCTGGGAGACGCGCAGAAGGTTCCAGAAGGCCCCTGAACATGCACCAAGCATGACAACTTCCTGCATTGTGCCCTCCCCTCCCCTTCGGGTGTGTTTTATTTGAACGGCCTCCTTGAGAGATGACCCGCGTTCTGCCTGACACGGGGTCAAAGGGCGCGCCCCGGGCCGCATTCATCATAAGCACCGGGTCCCCCACTGGTGCTGACCATTAGTTTCTGTCAGGGACGAAGTCACAGCTGGCTAAGGAGCGATGAGCGTGGGCTCCAGGTCAGAGCACAGGACTGGGGAATTGGATGAATGAGAAATTCGCTGTAGTTAACAAAAAATTAAATCACGGTCGTTATGAAATATTCATCCATCCGGCCGGAGGAAAATGAAGCCCGATATTTAATTTCCGACGATCGCCCCTCACTTTGCATTTTTTATCATAGATGAGGTCGGCCCCGGAACTCTGACAGGGCACTTGGGGACTTCATCCATTTCCACAGATTAAAAATCCTCTCGTAAAAAAAATTAATTGCCGTTAAACGGCTCCGCAGAAGAAAAAAGGGCCCATCAGGGCTCATTGATTGACCTGGGCCCTCGGCCGGCGATGGGGAAGCTGAGCGCCCGGGGAAGGAGGGGCCCGTGGGTGAGGGGCCAGGGGCGCCTGCCCAGGGGCAGCCCCCGCCCCACCGGGATGCCACCGGGCGCCCCAGCACCTCAGCTCCGGGGCCAGGGCCCCACCCACTGGTCCCGTTCCAAACCCGCAGGAGGCCAGGCGGGCCGGCCCAGCCTCCGCCCTGGCCTTGGACTTGGAAGCCGGCAGAACGCTGGCCTTTCTGGACCCACCTCCCATGTTGGTGACTGCTTGTTTATCCTCACGGCTCTGCAGGGAGATGCTTGCAGATGGGGAAACTGAGGCATAGGGAAGTTCAGTCACTTGTAGCTTGAATTTAAACCCAGGATCCTGAGACCAAGCTCTTAACCTCTGGTGTCCCCAGGGGCCTGGGAGGGGGCTAGAGTGTCCAAGAGGGGAGGTGGCCTCCCGGTCCTGTCCTATTGGGGTGTGACTTATGGAGGACAGGGTCTTGGGGTCCTGCCCCAGAGAGGCTGTGGGATGGGTGTGTCCTCAGGGGTCCTTCCCGGGGGCGTGGCCTCTGGAAGGCATGGCTCCGCGTGGTCCCTTCCCCTTCCGGGGTGGCCGCTTCAGGCCTGTGGCTGATGTCCCTGGATCTGGGCCTACATGGGGGGCCATGTCTAGGGGCCGTGGGTGCTAGGGAGGCCCCTGACCTTGTCTGGTCACCTGTCCCCACGTGGTCAGCTCTCTGGATGGTCTCCGTCTGTAAGGCACCACTGCTTGCTAGAAATGCCCGAGGGGCAGGACACGTTTTAGATTGAGGGGTCTTATTTCCCCAAGGTTTGCCCTGGGCTAGCCCTGGGGGAGGGGCAGCATGTGTGTGTGCATGGGCATGCATATCTGTGTGCATGCATGTCTGTGTGCATGCACATGTGTCTGTGTGCCTGTGCGTGCATATACACACGTCTTCTGTGTGCATGCACATGTGTCTGTGTGTGTGCATATACACACATGTCTTCTGTGTGCATGTCTCTGTGCACATGTGTGTGCATGCATGTGCGCATGCCTGTGTGGGGGCACATGTATGTGTGAGTTGCAGGCTGGCAGCTGCTCCCTGCCTCTGCCAGGTCCCTGTGGTTGGGTTTGTGATAACAGTGGGGCTGATATGGGCACTTGGTGAGTGTAACCCAGGATTATGAAGTAAAACCTTGATAAATGATGTTTATTATGTGACAGCAGTTATTAAAGAAAGTTTGGGGTGCACTTTGTCCTGTGGCCTGGGCATCTTTGTAGTCCCCCACCCCTGCTGTCATTCACTGAGTCTCACCCGCTTAAAAACAGACCATTTTCCTTCGGCTCAGGCAGATGAGCACTGGCGGCTCGTTATCACTATCGTTACTGTTACCGGCCGGCCCCTACGGAGCCCGTGCTGGGCGCCTGGGCCGGGCCGAGGCCTCAGACAAAGCTGTGGGAGCCGGATTTATCCCGTTTACTGAAGAGGAGACGGAGGGTCAGAGAAGTCAGGCTGTGGGACCCAGCCCTGCCTCTTGCTGGCTGGGGTGTGGCTCTGACCCCAGAGAAGGCTGGACAGGAGGGATGTCACCCGGAGCCCCTCCAGGGGCATGCGAACCGGCTCCGGGGCTGCAGGGAGCCGGCACTCAGAGGCCTCGCCCGGCCGTGTGTTTTGTGTTTAAGACTCTGCGCGGGTGGGTGTTCGCGCCTGGAGGAGAGGACGTGCCCTGGCCCGGTGGCTGCTGGGGCCCCCCGCCGGCCGCCCCAGGCTGCAGAGCTGTGCGGCCTCACGGGACCCGGCCCCAACCACAGAATTAGGTACCTGTGCGTCCCCCCTGCTCTGCTGTGGCATCTGTCGGTGGTCACGGAGGGACAGAGTCCTGGTCCCCGTGCTGCCGGGGAAGGAGGTGGCCCTGGGGTGCGGGAGCAGCTGCTCTCTCCCAGCAACCCGTCAAGCGCCCTCCAAACCCACCACCAGATGGGGCACTTGGGGAAACCACTGTATTTAAAAGCTAAGAACAGGGATTCTGTCCCCGAGTGACAGGTACCTTTCTGGCCGCCGGGAGGCAGGGCATGGCTGTCTTGGGGGGTGCAGTGCAAGAGCTGGCAGGGGTCCCCCCAGCAACACCCCCACCCCACACACTCATGCTGTTTTCACCACATGTCCAGGTACAGCCTCCAGTGACCCAGAGGCAGCACCTGCCCCGCAAAGGCTTCTGCGAGTCGCAGATGAGCACAGAGGCCAAGAGGGGGTCTCCCTGGGACGGGGGCCAGCCTGCCTCGGGGAGGGGTGGGCGGCTGGCTCTGCTCCCCTGAGCCTGGCAGGTCCTGCTACCCCCGTGACGGCCTGTCTTTGCAGGAGACGACAAGGAGGCTGGAGCTGCTGAGCGTGCCCCTGTCCGTCCCCGGACGCCCAGTCCAGCCTCCATCCGCAGTGACCCGCCGGTGCCCGTCAGCATGCCCACCCTGGCTTCCCGCGACCAGCCCGCGAACATCCAGTCGGCTATGGCCGTCCTGCGACAACTCCGGCGGCAGATCCAGGCAGGGCTGGAGCTGGCCCGTGACCACCAACTCCGGGGAGGGCGGGAGCGTGGGCCATCGAGGCTGTGGCTACAGGACCTGGCAGGGAGGAGGCCCCAGGGCCCCAGGAGGGCCCCAGATGTGTGGGACACCTTTGCAAAGCGTCCCCTCCACAGCCGCACCTTAGCAGGGGCTCGGAGCTTCCCAGCCCAGCAGCGTTCCAGCCCCGTGGCCAGGTGGGGGTCCTGTCCAAAGAGGGCCTGGTCAGCCCAAGGACCGGACTCCTTCCAGAGACCAGGGAGCCCCCCTGAAAGGCCGACCTACTTCCCTCCGCGGGCCTGGAGTGTCTCCGCTGGGCGGAGGCCCCGGGCCACGTGTGAAGACTGGGAGGCCCCCGCCGGTGGACCATGGAACCCTCTGGAAAGGCAGAGCCCGCGCGCCCAGCGGTCCTGGAGCGCCTCCTTCACACACAGGGCTGGCACCCCCTGCATGGGCATAGGGTCCCCCCTGCTTCCCACGGGAGTGAAGCGCACCTGGCCCAGGCCCGCCCCCAGCGCCCCTCGGCCCACAGCTGGGAAGGAGAACGAGGCCTGGCCGCCACCCCCCTGCCCCAAGCCCCGCGGGTGCCTGGGCCCCCCCTGCAGCTCCGAGTCCCTGCGGGAATTTGTGCGCCAGAAGGCGCACGCGCGGCGGCTGCAGGCGCTGCAGGAGACCTCGGCCGAGCGCGCGCTGCAGCTGCAGAACTGGGGGCCGCAGGAGACCTCGGCCGAGCGCGCGCTGCAGCTGCAGAACCGGGGGCCGCAGGAGACCTCGGCCGAGCGCGCGCTGCAGCTGCGGAACCGGGGGCTGCAGGAGACCTCGGCCGAGCGCGCGCTGCAGCTGCGGAACCGGCGGCTGCGGGACGTCCACAGGCATCAGAGGGAGGCCGTCCCCATCAAAGCCTTCCCCGTGGTGTCCCAGACGAGCCCCGGCATCGTCACCTTTGTCCCACAGTCTGCAGAGTCCGGGGTACGCATGCACTGGGGTGCGGATGGGGTGCCCGCCCGCTCATCCACTGCCTCCCCTCCCTGGAGTCTGCAAACGCCTGCGCTCTGGAGGCGGTGCCTCCATCCCAGCTCCTCACGAGGGGGCCTCGAGGAGCCCAGCCTGAGACCCCGCGGAGCAGCTCCGAGGCCCCACTGCACGGTCGGGGTACCTGGCCCCGAGTGGGGCGCTGAGTGCGTCGTCCTCTGTTGCAGGACCTGGACGCCCCGGGGAGCCTGGGGTCGCCCGCGCTGCAGTGGAACAAGGTGACTTCCGGCGTGGTCCTGGGGGACCGGGAGGCCCCGGGCAGGTGGGTACCAGGGTGCGCATGGGTGAGGGACCGCGCTTCCTGGGCGGGGCTCCGGGAGGACGGGGCTTCCTGAGAGCGGGGCCGCTTCCTCCACCACCCCCGGGGCTGCACCGAGCCAGGGATCTCACTGAGGTTCACGTCCCATCAAGTTTACCTTCCACGGGGACGCTTCAGCAGTAACTAGTTAGCGCGTTGGTGATACTGTGCAACCAGCACTTCTGCCCGGTTCCGACCCGTGTCGTCACCGGGCCCCATCAGCAGCGGCTCGCCTTCGCCCCGCCAGCCCCTGGCCGGGCCGGACCTGCTTCCCAGCTGCGTGGATTCGTCTGTTCTGCACGTTTCCTGGCGTCTGGCTTTTCTCGCAGAGCGTGTTTTCTAGGTTCAGCCTTGTCTGTGGGTCCCTTCTGGCCTAAAGGCGCCCGTTCCTGGGCTGCGCCCGTCCCTGCATGTGTGCGTTACTCACACGCTGCTGGAGACGGTGCCCGAGGCCTGACCCTGGGCACCCGCTCCCTGCAGCTTCTGCCTGTGCTTGGACCGAGCCCCGAGGCCCGCAGAGACGCTGGAGATGGGGGCCCTCCCGGAAGGCTGGGATGGCGCTCCCCTACCGATGTCTGCCAGCCCGTCCCTGGGCCCCTCAAAGCCCCAGGACCCGCCGGCCCCCTCCCCGCGCCCGGGGCTGTGCACCTATCTGGACCCCGAGGAGGCCGAGCAGCTGGGCATGCCAGGCGCCCTGCACTTGCGCTACAAGCGGGCAAGGCTGCAGGCCCTGGAATGCATGGCCAACGTCCTGAAGCAGCGGATCGACATCCTGACGGCCCAGCTGCTTGGGTCCAAGGTCGCGGACACTCTTGGGGACCTGGTCTCAGCCCCTCCACCCTCGTGTCCTGGTACCACATCTGTGGCCACCGTACCTGTAGCGCCAGCCTGCCCCGGAGGCTTGGTGCCTGCTGGTGGCAGAGGGACCCCCCGGGACTGGGCGGACACGCAGGCCGGAGTGCTTCTGCCTCCCACCCGCCTCCTGGACGGTGAGAGGGCACGGCTGCGGAGCCCCGGCTGGGAGGCACGGCGAAGCGCAAGCTCACAGGACCACCTCGCCGGCAGGCCCCAAGGTAGGGCTGGCACCTGGGCCAAGGGAGCCCCACTTTCTCCCTGCCCCTCAGTTTCTTCCCCCTGAAGCAAGGATATCATGACAAGTTGTTGGGGAGGTGGCCTCGGTGACAGTCCTGGCTCAGCAAATGGCACCTGCTGAGCTTTCCGGCAGCTGCAGCCATTGTTACTGACTTGGCTCTGGCTGGAGCCGGGGTGTGGCCTGGTCCCAACACCTCCCTGCCCTTGCTTCCCGGGAAAGAAAGCCGGACGAGGCACCCGGGGGGAGGTCCTGCCTCGTTCCACACCAACGCCTGGGACGTGACTGACCGCTGCCCGTCTCCTGAAGGTTTCATGGCGGATGGACGTGTGGAGCTGGACAAGAGGCTGGCAAGATGCACGGCTTCCTATCAGGCCTTCAGCCGCTTCGCAGGGAGGTGAGCCCACAGACCCACACCCGCGTGCCTGGGCTGTGAGCCGCGGGCTGCCCCTCACGCGCCCAGTGCCCGGCCCACGCCGGCCGAGGCCAGGAGCCAGCGTGCATCCCGGCCGGGCAGGGGCGTGGCCAGCTGCTGACCCATCCGTGTGCCATTGGCCAGTCAGGGCAGGGGTCTGTTCCCGCAGTGACTGCGATCCCTGTCTGGCCGGGCTGTGTGCAGGGCACCCCTGACCCAAGGCCCCCACGGATGAGGGAGCAGCCCCCGGCATGCTCTTGGCTCTCATGCACCCTGCACTGGTTCTGGGCCCCAGGAGACACTGTCGGCCACACTTTCCTGAGTCATCAGTGTCATTGGCAGGCTGGTGGCGCCCAGGGGACATGGATGTGGGCAGTCCTCCATCCACGTTTCGTACTCACGTATAAGTGCTCGGGCCCTGTACCTTCTCGTGGCTTCTGTCCCCAGCCTTGGCTGTCGCCTTCTCTGGGGACCACATCACACAGGTCCCTGCCCAGATGGCCAGACTGGGGCTGGGCCACTGGGAGCCCTCGGCTGCTCTGCCGTCCACCTGGCATGACAGCCCAGTTGGGGTCTGGCTTTAGGGGCCTTCTGCAGTCCCCGCCTTCCCCCCAAGACCCCAGAGCCTCCGCCATGCTCCCCAGTGATCTGTTAGCTGTCACTTCCCCTCTGTCCTCCAGCTCATTTCCCCCTCAAGTAGCTAGTGTCCTTGTTCCCAGCCTCCAGCCCCTCAGCCCCCAGTCCATCCTGCCCAGGCCCCGCCCCCAGCCCAGATGGCCCCGCCCTCCAGCCCGGATGGCCCCGCCCCTACAGGGGGCTGCCCCAGAGGGTCTGTGCAAATCCCAGGTCTGCACCAAGCTGTTGACCTGGAGCAAAGTCACACAGTCCCGCCAGCCTGAGTCCTCCCTAGGCGGTGGGGAGGCGATGTATCCACCTCAAAATGGGGGGGGATTCTCCCCATCGCCACTTCCACCCCTCCCCTCCCCTCCAGGGACGTTCCGGCCTGCGTGCCTCCTCTGCCCATCACCCCAGGTGTCCCCACCCACTCTGCTTTCCCGAAGCCCCCCTTGACCTCACCGTTGGGGGTTAGTGCTTGGTCCTGTCTTGCTTTCCCACAACCCCCCCAGCCCAGCCTCCATGCGGCTGGTGGAGCTGGACCGTTGCCACCGGCAGGGGCAGCATTGGGCTGCACTGTGTGCGCGCGCGTGCACATGCACAGGCGTGTGCGCACACACGCGAACACACACATGCCCGCTGCACCGTCAGAAGGGCTGGGGTTGGGCAAACTCTCCAGGGGTTCATGTCCGCGTTCCCGGGCTCCAAGGTGGACCCTCTACATCTGTGCATCTGCTGCTGGGCGGCCAGCCGGGCCCAGGCGTGACCTCTGGGGTGCTCCCCTCCCCCGGGGTGTTCCCTCCCAGGGCACCCCACACCCACACCCGGGGCCCTCCTGCTGGGCAGTGCAGCCCTGAGCTGGCCCCACGGGCAGGCGGCAGTCGCACCAGCGTGCGTGGGTGGCCCAGAGCTCCCGCCTCTCCCTGCAAATGCAGTGTTATGCGCACACGGCCACGCTCACTTCTCCGTGATTTGAGAGCGGCTGCTGTCACCGAGGTGGAGACCGTGCGGCCCCCAGAGCGTCACCGTGGACCGTTTGGTCCTTTACGGGAAATGTGTGCTGACCCCGCTCTAAACAACCGGGGGGGACACTGGCTTGTTCACCTGTGGCCCCGGTGACGTTCTTTTGAACTAAGCCCTGGAGGAGATGGCTCCTTCCTAATGTTGGTGGATCCGCTGGGTGAGGCCTAAGTCCAGGATTTGGGAGCGGGGAGCGAGAGTGAGCGGGGGAAGGCCCTGCAGTGACCTCGGCCTCCCTCTCCCTGCACAGCCCCACTCCTGGGGCGCCCCCAGGTCATCGGGGACTCAGCCCCTGGGCCCGCCCCGCACCTCCTCACCATCTGCTCTGAGCCCCAGGGCTGCCCCCTCTTTCTGGAACGTTCTTCCACGTCACCTCCCCGGCAAGACCGTGAGCTGTGGGGGAGGGACTGGGCGGCAGGTGCCAGACAACACCTGTGGCCTGTGGTCCTGCCCCCATCTTCATGGCTACAGGCGTGGCCGGCATCTCATGTCAATCAGGCAGGCCCTGGGTTGCTGCCCCCTAAGCAGGGGCGTAATGGGAGCCGGGCTGTGCCCACAGCTGACTCCAGGGCAGGCAGAGGGCTCTGACCCCAGCCCCAGCCGCTCCCGTGGGGCTGCAGGTCCTCCCGGGTCACCGTGCAGGGCAGCCCTGAGCCACCGCCCCTCAGACGAGGCCTCACCCAGCCAGGGGACCCTCCGGTGTGGGCCTCTGAAGGCCCCAGCTGCTCACCGCTGCCCTCCCGGCTCTCTGGCCACAGGCCCGACCCTCATGGGGCTTTGGCCCCTGGGTCCCACCTTGGACACGGTGTGGGTCTGGGGGCTCTTCCGGCTGAGGGAGCCCAGACCCGCACCCCGAGCCCCGCCAGCTGCCTCCCGCCTCCGACACGCACTGGTCCGCCCTGCCAACATGTGTGTTTGCATGTCCCCAGCTCACGCAGGGAGCCAGCCCCACCGGACCCCACCTGCGGCTCCCCGTGGCTGGAGGAGCGCCCGGCGTCAGCCAGAGGGGCAGGCTTGGCCACGCGCTGGACCTGCCCGAGCTGCGGTAAGGGCGAGCGTGCGGGCAGCCCGTGGGCCGTCTGGTCCGGTGGCCGGGGAGGCCCCCCGGGACGCCCCTCCTCCGCACAACCCTGCAGCGAGGTCCTGCGGGGATAGAGGCCCCTTCTGTGTGGAGAGCGCCCACGCTTCAGTATTAAAGCGCTCCGGGCGGCCACGCCTCTGCGGCGACCGATACTGGGGGCCCTGCCGCCCAGCCACCGCCTCCCCGACACACACACGTGCCCCGCGTGCTGGGGGCGGGCAGCCTGGAAACGATGGTGAGGGGTGTGAGACCGGGACACCTCAGGGGTCCGGGGATGTGAGCTCTCCCACTCATTCCCTCCAGGAATATTCAGTGGGTGGTCTGGGTGCCCCCCGGCCAGGTCAGACTAGAAGTGACAGCTGCAGCCCCTCCCCCCAGGTGCGTCTCAGCTGGGCGTGACATGGGAGGGCCCTGCTCGGGGGCTGCCCCCCAATCTCCCTGCAGGGCCTCAGGGTCCCCGGGGTGCCCACCAGCACCAGCTGTGCCTTAGAGGATGGAGCCCGGGCAGCCCCCTGCCCCCACCCAGAACGTCCCTCCTGAAGCCGTGAGGTCTGGTCCGGGTGCAGCTGTGAGCGGCTGGTGGGGCCTGGCGGCTTCCACACGCGGATCCTGAGCAGACGGGCCGGGCCTTCTAGAAAAACCTGCTCCTCTCCTGGCGGTAGAGCCAGGCTGCCTCTCCAGGAGGCGGGGGCAGGTTGGGCAATGGGGTCCCTCCTACGGGAAGGGGCTGAGCCCCCAGCTTCCCAGATGCCCTCCTTGACGGGGCCTCCGCTCTCGTCCTGTGACCAAATACAACGTGACCTTTTGCTATTCTTTGTTTTTTTTAAGATTTATTTTATTGATTTTTGACAGAGAGAAACAGAGACAGAGAGAGACAGAGAGAAGGGGGAGGGCCCAGAGCGGTCTCCATAGTTGACAGCATTAGTTTTCCATAGAGTTTCACTCCACAGGTGGGCACAGGGCTGCGCAGGGCAGGAACTGGGCCGGGAGCCTCCCACATAGGTCCCGGCAAGAACTGAACTGGGGGCACACTCCAGTTCAGCATGTGGGTCCCCATGGGCCGGGGCCGGGACTCGATCCTCGGTCCCGGGGCTGCAAAGCGAGCCCTTAACCCGCTGAGCCCTCCCGGCTTCCCCCGTTCTTTTTAATAAGATAACACAGTTGAGTCATGTGATTTGGAGAAGGGGTCCTAGATGGTGCCCGGTGGCGTTTGGATCTTTAAAGGAAAAGCTGAAGGCCTACCATTAAAGAGGAAGTTCAGAACTGCCCAGTGGGAGACTCCCCCCGGCCGGTTACCGAGAAGAAGAGATTTAACTCGCACACGTGCAACGTGCACTCAGTGAGGGCCGCAGGGTCCTGGGAGGAAAGCACCGAGTCCAGAAAAATATTTGACTTCGTCTGAAATTAATAAATCGCGAAGCAGGTGGCCTTGATTGTTTTTGTGATTAACCAGCAAACTACGTTTGCTCTTAGATTCCTCCCTCGCGTGTTGAAAAACACTCTGCCAAGGCCTGGAAGCCTCCGACAGGCTGTCTTTACGCGGAGGCCACCGGCTTCCCCCCCGAGCCCGCTCTAGATTTAAACCTCTCTCGCGGCCGTCCAACAGGGCTTCCCAGGCCGAAGCAAACACCTAGACCGATAGGACCTTCTGGGATGAAGGAAACGTTCTGAACTGTGGGTGTCCGACGTGGCGGCCACCAGCCACTCGCGGCCGCCTGGATGCTGGAACGTGAGGCAGACGCGGGACGTGGCTGTTTCCGTTCAGTTTAAGTGTGAACGTGAGCAGCACGCGGCTCGGTCTGTCGGGCTCTGTGCTCTCCGGTCCTGCCGTGAGGCCGGCACCCCCACCCCGGAGCTGAGGGCTCCCCTCATTATCACCGTTATTAGCAGCAGGAACAGCGTGTATTAAACCCTCTCGCTGGATCCTCAGCTGCTGTGATGCTGGGTTCTTGGGGCTCCTGCCCAATCGTCCGTAGAGGACTTGGGGAGCGAGACCCCTCTCACTCTCTGCTCAGTGGGGTGACCCCAGCGGTCCCCGGGGGCCAGCCAGGGCCGCGCCCAGGCCCTCAGGGACAGCGCAGAGCTCAGCCCGTGTCTCCATGGTGACCGGTCAGGCTTGCAGCTGTGGCCTGAGATGGCCGGGAGCTCCCGGTCCTCGGGCTGAAGGGCTGGGGACCCGGCCCCTCCTCAGGCCTCCGAACAAGAGCCAGCGAGGACGGTCCCTGCTCCAGGGACCTTCGCTCAGAACGGGCCCTTTAGTTCCTGCAAGGGTCTTCGTGGAGGCGGGTTCGCCGGCGGGAGGAGAGGGTCCCCCCCAGCCAACCCCTCACCACGGGGCCGTCCCCCCCCCACGGGGCCACCCCGCCCCAGGCAGCTTCCACACGGCCGGGAGCACCCACCTCACTCGGGGCTGAGCAGGGCCCTCGGGGCCACCGGAGGGGAAGAGAAGCCCCTTGCTGGTCCTGGGAGGCCAAGGTTCTCACGCTCACCCTCGGGACCAGCCTGGGGGGGCTGTGTCTCTGTGCGGACCCCCTGGACCCCCGCCCTGGGCATCACTGTCGGGACAAGAGCCACGGCGGCTGGGTGCGGATTAGGTTCCGTCTCTACCAGGGAGGAGGGACGTCTGGTGGGCAAGTGGTTTGTCACAGGCACACGTGGGACGTGTGAGGTCTGCCTGGTGACAAAGCTCATGTCCTTGGTCCCTGTGCTCCCTGCAGACCCCAGTCATCGCCTGGGGGGGCCAGGTGGGGGGCAGGCGGCACGAGCCCCCCGGGGATGTCTGTGTCCTCCCCTGGGGGCTGCGCCCCCCCCCCGGACGTGGTCGGACGGCAGCTCAGACCCCAGAGTCGGCCTGGGCCCCTCCGTCTGTGCCCAGTGCTGAACGGGGGGCCCCTGGAAATGGGGGGCCCTGGAAGGTGCCCGCTGGGTACTCAGCTGCCCCCTCCTGCTTCCCACAGGCCAATGGGAGCCTGGAGGACAGCACCCCGGGAGCCTGGGTGACACCCGGCAGAGATCCCTCAGCTTTCTCCAGCCCCTGCAGGTGCGTCCCGTGCCCGGTCTGCCAGGCGAGTGACAGCCGCAGCCCCCGGGGGCTTCTTCGGTTTGGGGTGAGGTGGGCGTGGGGGGCTTTGTCCCCCTGACAGTGAGCAGAGGCTCTGAGGCAGCAGCCTGTGGAGCTCAGCGCGGCAGGAGGCAGGCGCGGGGTGGGGAGGGGGCCCAGGACGGCAGCACGGGGGCAGCAGGAGGAAGGGGCCGCCCTCTGGGTCTGAGGGTTTGTGGGGAGCTGTCAGGGCAGCTGGCCAGGGGCCTCCCTGCGGCAGCACGTGGAGCCCGACGAGGTCGGGGAGACACACAAGGCCCTGGGGAGCTGCTCTTCAGACACTGGGTGAGTGGGGGGCTCTCCACCTGCCCCCTCCCAGCCCCCCGCCATTGCACAAGGTCACGTTCGGGAGGGAGCAGCCGTGCCCCAGCCAGGAGCATGGCAGCCAGTGGAGGCTGGTAGGTGGGCGGCATGCCACGGGGGTTCAGGCATCCCCGGGGGCTCCCGACGGGGGCGGCAGATGCCCGGCTGAGCCTCCCCCTGCACGTGTCCGGGGCGTGTTGGCACCTGAGCCGTGGGCTCTCCGTGGGGCTCACGAGCCGTGAAGCGTGTGGGGAGCTCAGACCCCGAGTCTGTCCGGGAAGGGGAGGTGACCTGCTCGCTCTGCCTTCCCTCCTGCCTCCCAAACCCAAACCCAAGGGGAGCCCAAGGGCACGGGGCCTCCCGGAGCCCCCACGGCGCCAGCACCGCGGCCCCCCCCGCGGGCCTGCGTGCGTTTCTGTCCCGGGTGAGCCTTGGAGGCGGGCCGGGGTCCCGCCGACGTCTCCTCCTCCGTCTGGCTCAGAGGGAAATCCGGTTCCTGCGAAACAGTCGCCCGTTCTGGCCTGAAGGGAGGACACTGCTCCTGCGGCATCACCGGGACGTCCTCTCTGTGCAGCGGTCCCTTGTCCGCCTGCGGCAGCAGCTTGGGGCCCCGGCCCACCTGCCTCAGGTGGGCGCTCACCTGGGCTGGAGGCTGCTGGGAGACGCCCCTCACACAGTTGCTTTGTGGGAACCAGCGAGTCCTCTGTGATAACGCCCGTGAGCCAGGGTGGGAAGGGACCCGAGGGGTACAGAGGGCGGGAAAAGGCCGCCCTGGCCCGGCCCCCGTGGTAGTGGGAGGGGGTCCCCGAGCAGCAAGGGCTCCCCGTCCCTGCCCCCTGTGGACGTGTGGTGGGCCGCTGTCCTGGCCTGAGCGTCTCCTCCGTAAAGTGGGGGAGCTGAGGGTCTCACCTGGGGGGTGAGGATGGAATGAGCTGGGTTCTGAGAAGCACCTGCTGTAGCTTAGCATTCGAGCTGCCAGCTGAGCGCCAGGCAGCTGTGCCTCCTGCCCCGGCCAGCCTGCGGGGGGGGGGCGGCCGGGGAAGCAGCCGGGG
>PVKE010037376.1:0-15940 GCA_004027555.1 Craseonycteris thonglongyai | reverse complement strand
TAGGTGCTGATCATCGGCACATGATTGATCTCTGTTGTGTGATAGTCTTTGTATTTTTTATTCACTTTTCACACATTTACGTCTTCTCAGCTAGACTGTAGGCAGAACTATCTTATGTTCTCTAACTTGTCATGGTGACAAAGAAATTACACATATAGTATATGTGTGTGTATATGTACACCAGGGTTGTCTGGAAAGTATCCAGCCATGTAATATACAAAATAAAAGCATTTATGGCTGGATTTTTTTCCTGACACCCCTCATATGTAGATACAGATATGAAGTTGTATACAATTATACATGTGTGTGCACATACCATTTAAAGGCTTTTTGTCATAAAGGTAATATATCTTCATGTTAAAAAATAATACAGTGCAGAAGGGTAAAAAATAAAAGTTAAATTATCTCAATTCTTCTCTCTCCCAACCTACTCCTTTCATCTCTTGCCTTTCCACTGTATTCCCACATCACAGAAATAAAACAATTACTTATGTGGCTCTTTCCAGAAATTTTCTATGTATATAATAGCATTCTCTATTATATAATTATATGTATATTGTAAAAATATGTATATTATATATTTTAGCATGAATGGAATCATTTTTAGAATACATACAGTGCTGAAACTTGGAAATTCTTGTTATATTTCTTTTTTAGACTTTTTTTTTTTAATTGTGTGACAGAAGATAAAAGAGAGAGAGAAGGAGGGAGGGCCCAGAGCAGTCTTCATTGTTGTATATCTAGTTGTGACGTGGTTTCATTCCAGACAGGTGGATGTGGGGCCACATGGGGCTGGAACCAAACTGGGGGCCTCTGACATGGGAGGTGAGAACCTTTGCCACCCTGCCATCCCGGCAGTTACCAGATGTGCCGCAGTTCAGCATATGGTTTTGCATGGGCTGGGCTGGGGATTGAACCCCAACCTCATGATTTCAAGGCAAGCACTCAACCACTGAACTATCCCATCATCACCTCTCTCTTTATATTCTTAACATCTTTCTATAGATGTAAATTTCCCCATTTTTAAACAGCTATGTATTATAAATGAATTAATTTTACTAGCCAGTCTTCTGTTAATGGGCATTTATTATAAGTCTTATCTAGATTGGGGTTTTGTTGTTGTTGTTGTTGTTTGTTTTTGTTTTGCTATTACAATCAGTGTTGCAATGAACATCCTAGTAAAAAACATCTTTATTCACTGATGCAAGTATATTTACAAATAAATTCATGGAAGTGGGGCTTCTGGGTCAAAGGATATATGTATTTAAAACTGTGATAAGTACAGCCAAATTATTTTCACAAAAGTCATGCCAAATTATGCTACTATAAACAGTGTCTGAGAGGGCCTGTTTCCACCCTCCATCATATCCAATTTCAAATCATGTAGCTTTGTAATGTTCCCTCATGTAACATGGGAAAAATTTGTATCTCTTTGCTATTTCAATTTCCCTAGTGATGATTGAAATTGAACATATTTTCAGATATTTGTTGGCTGTTCATCTCTCTTTTGCAATGAAATGATTTTCATATCCTCTGGCCATTTTCTGGTGGATTGTTCCTTGGCTTATTGGTTTGGTTTGGGTTTTCTTTAATTTGTCAGAGAGATCTTTGTTTGTTTTTTTGTTTCTTGGTATATTAATGAAATCAGTTCATTACCTGTTATATGTGTTGCCAATATTTTCCCTGATATGTTGTCTGTCTTTTAACCTAGTTTTTTGTCTGTCTTTTAACTTTGTTACTTTTTGTGTGTATGGATGTGGGGATGTATATAAATTAAAGCATCTGAAAAGAGTAGAGGATGGTTTAAAGCCTGTGAGCTCATAGGACTGAAAAGGATTAGGGGCAGGAAAAGACAGAAGGGAACTTTCCAAGCTCTGTTGCTCGTGTGCATTTTTCCCTTCCACAAAACTCATAAACCTTATGGAGTATCCAGGAAGCAATCATTATCTGAACCTAAAACTCCTGTTTATATAGTTATTAGGGAAAGAAAAACAATTATAAAAATAATTTAAGAAATATATTTTTAGATAAAAGGTGGCTTTCTCCTCGTCCCCCTAAAAAGATTATGAGCTCTCCAGGATTGGATGACAAATTAATATTCAAGTTGTCCAAGCCAACTTTTCCAGCCAGCTTAATTGTCAACAGCCACTATAATTTATTAACAGGGAGGTGAGAAAAGACATGAATCAGCTTAATGTGATATAAGTAGGGCGTTGCCATAGCAACAAGATGCAGTCTGTTTTCTACTATTTATGTATGGTTTATTTTCTCCAGAGCTTCTAAGTTATTGCTTAAAACAAATGGAATGAGAAGCATCTTGTTCTGGACATTATCCCCCTCCCCTTAGTGTGTATGCTTATATAATACCACTTTTTTTTTTAATGAGAGATAAAAAAAAAACTTCAAATTAAAAAAATGTATGTTTATAGCAACAAAGCTAACTACATAGTGTCCAATCTACTGCGATTTTGCAGAACTCAATTAATTTTTTCCACCTCTGAGACATGAGGTTCTTCACTGAAACCTCTGGGAGAAAACCCAAAACACAAGCTGGAAGCAAACCTAAGGCTAATATTGCTTCTCAAAGAAAACATTTATATTTTCTATCCAGATTTCATGACTGGCTAGAAATAACTCTCCACTCCTAAAAGGAGTGAGCAGACTAAGCCTGGTGACAATTTTTTATTTTATTCAATCTTAGAAATCTAGAAGAAAAGTTCAGTCTGTTGAGGAAGCCAGGGTTGTTTGCTCGTGGAAGACACATGGGTGCTTAAGGAATCTTACCAACTAGTAAGCAACTCCGTCCTTGCCTTCAATACCCTGCATGGAATAGACACATTTCATGAAGGACCCCCATAATTTTCCTCATTCTCCACTTTAGCGTGAGGCGGTAGAATTTAGAGTTTTTAGGTCAAAGATGGACTTGGTCATCGTCAGCCCATAGACATCATCAGGGTTTTAGTGGAGCAGAAAATAAAACAGTATCAGCGTCCCTCTATCATTTTCTCCTCATTCCAACTCCCAGTTCCTCTCATAATTGTTCCTGTACTCAGAAAGGACAGGAAACATAAAACAATGGGGAAATTTAACTCCCAATATCTTCACTCTGCATTAAATGTGAACTGATGTTTGTTTATTTGGCTATTTTATTTGACTCTTCACATCACTTCATATGTTTATCAAATCTTCCTGATCCGATCCTCATGGGCCCCATCAGCCTCTAGAACATGGTGAGGGACTTGAGTTAAAGAAGCCCAGAAATGACCAGTAATGCTCACCTCTACTAAATATGGCTTCCAGACCTCAGATTCTTACTTTCAAATCCCACACCTCTTCAGACATGTCTCCACTGCTCTGGTATAGAAATAATGGAAACAGTGGGAGAGAAGACTATTATAACTGCTTCCAGGGCACCTTTTGGTGTCTGGGAAAGGCCCTTCTCCCCACTCTACCTTCTGTTGGAGGGATGAAACAGGATTCAGGATGTCATACAGCAAGTGAGTTCAAGCAACTTTATGTCATCCAGCCTCATGAGTCTAGAGTACTTGGATATCACCCTATGATCCCCCCATCATGAATAACCACCATGATTTACCAGCAAAGGAGAGCATCTATTTCTACCCTCATTAGAATCTTTTTTGAATCATTTTTCTTCCAGAGTTGCAGCATTTCCAATTACTATATTGCGCAGTAGAATATCTTCTTTATGTATTTTTAGGTAAAATTTACATACAGTAAAGTGCACAAATCTTAACTGTTCAGCTTTAAGAATTTTTCTTATGTGCATACCCATATCCAGCTCCCAGATTAAGCTATAAAACATTTCCAACACTTCAGAAGCTTTCTTTATGCCCCTCTCCAGTCTATACCCCTGCAGAGGTACCTACTATTTTGATTTCTATCATCAGTTTTGCATGTTCTTAAACTTTATATAAATGAAATCACACAGGACGAACATTTTTGTGTCTGGCTTTTCTTGTTCAACATAATGTCTATGAATATCAACCATGAATAATATTATATGAATGGCTCATTTATTTTTAGCTGGGTAGTACTTTATGAATATGCCACATTATATTTATCCATTCTCCTGATTGATAAACATTTGAGGGTTTCCAGTTTGGGACTATTGTGTATAAAGGTCTATGAATATTCATATATGTCTCTTTTGATGAACATGTACAATTATATAGAGTTGAACTGTTGAGTTATAATGTAGTTTTAGGCATAGCAGTTACTATTAAAGTTTCCAAAGTGGTTAGACCAATTTGTATTCTCAACACATCCCTGGCAACACTTGGTATAATTAGTCTTTTTAATTTTAGCCATTCTGGTGGGTGAGTAGTAGTATCTCATTGTGGCTTTAATTTGCATTTTCCTGATGACTAACGATATTGAGTACTTTTTCAAGTGCAGGGCCCTGAGCACTTGGGTACTACATGGACTGCATTTGCCCAGCAAGTATCTTCACACCTGAGGGAGTAAAACATTAAATAACAACTAAAAAACATAACAAAGATGGAGAGACAACAGGGGGAGGAAAAAGAAAAGAAAAAAGAAAGCACTCTTCTTGCTTTTTTAACAAGGAACCCCATATTTTTCATTTTGCTCTGGGTCCCAGCAATTATGTGTCTGGCCTGCTGAATCCAAATCCTCAGGGCAGGATCTATGATTCTGCATATTCATCAAGATGCCAATGTGATTGCTATGTTCTACAGACTCTTACTAGTCAGCACACAAATATGGTAAATTCTTACAGGCTAAACAAACAGATAGGCAAACCAACAAACAAAACCCCCAACACCAGCTCTCTCTGAAGTCCTGCACTGTGCACTTGAAAGAGTTGTCTCTATGCACTGTCCTCATTTCTCTTCCACCTACCTCTCAGACCACTGCAAACCAACTTCAATTGATACCATTCCACAGAAACTGAACTTGCCAAGGTCAACAAGTACATTTTAGCCTCAAAATTCAAGGGATATTTTTTAGTTTTTATAATAAAAACCTTAATTTAGGGTATTTGGGTATCATATATCTACTTTAACTGTCCTTTTTGAAATCAGGATGAACCCCCAGGAGCCCATTTACACGCATACTTTAAGATGTTAATATTTCCTTCTGGCCATAGATGATTGGACCAGGGGTGATCACCTAAATCTATTCTAGGGCAATTCATTTCTTTTCTTCTTTCCTTCTCTCTTTGTCTGCCCCTTCCTTTCCCTCTGTCTCTACCTTTCTCTCCCCCATATCTTCCTTTCTTGTCTTCCCCTTTTCTCTTTCCCTTCCCTTCCACGCTCTGTTCCCCTCTTTCCTACCCTCTCGCCGGAATTAGTATTCTAGTTTAGTCTGGGCAAGTCTTTTTTTTTTTTAAGATTTATTTTATAGTTTGAGAGAAGGTGAGAGAGAGAAGGAGGGAGAGCCCAGAGCAGCCTCCATAGCTATACATCGTTAGTTGTGACATGGTTTTATTCCACCCAGGTGGATGTGGGGCCATGCAGGACAGGAACCCTCCTACTGGGGGCCTCCCTCATGGGAGGCAAGAACCTTCACCACTGCATGGGTAGTTACTATTTGTACCATAGTTCAGCACATGGGTTTGCACAGGCTGTAACTTGCAGTTGCAAGACAACTGCTCAACCTGTTGAGCTATCCCAGCATCCCAGTCTTAGCAAGTCTTTTACACAGAAAAGCTGTAGCCTCAAAACCATAGGGTGACAAACTTCCAGTTCTTATGTAGCCTCATGAGCCAAGGAAAGATATCTACAGAAAGAGGAGAAGGTAGCAAATATGCACAGAAATCTTGCAAGCTTGCTAAGACCTTTAAGTTCTTGTCTACAGTCTTTCCTGCTCTTGAGTCCTTGTGACACTCCTGTAACCTTATAATCTATCTGATTCTCCTTTTTCTTAATGCTAACTCAAGTTGATTTTTCTTACCTACAGTCAAAGAATACTAATTAATACAATCCTTGTTTTTCTCAGCTTCTTAGAAGAGTTGGTTCCTGCTCAATACTCCATCCCTCTTGACTACTTTCTTCTTATTACTTAGATGACTACACCCTCCTGGGTTTCCTACAGTTCCAGTCACATCTTCATTATCTCCTATGCTGGATCCTCTTCTCCCTCTTCTCCCCTAGATATTCCATTCCAGAGAAAGGAGCAAAGTTCTGCCCTTGCTCCTTTCTCTTTCTCATTTTATTACTGCCAATCTGTCAGGCCATTGATAATCTCTATGCTGGGGTATCTAGCCATCATCAATCTCCCGAATTCCAGCTCCATTTGTCTCCTTGCCTACTAACTGCACATACCACAAGTGCCTCAGGCTCACAAATTCAAAACCAGAGTCATTGTCACCCCTTTTTCCCAAATCTGCTGTCTCTTCCTTCTTCTCCTTCTGTGTTCTCTATCTCGGGGAATGGTACAACCCAAATGTTCTACAAGAAACCTGACCACTGTCCCCAATGTTTCCTCTTCCTCCCTTATATCTGCCATCCCCCAGTCAGCAAAGCTCTCAGTCCTGTCCATTCAATGTCCTAAATATCTCTTAAAATCATCTACTTCGCTCCATTTTCATTGCTTCTAGGGTAGTTTAATTCAAATTCTTTCTCTTCAGCTTGATCATCTACTTCCAGTGTTGCCTTCATTCACCCCACCAACCCCAACCCATTCTTTACAGCCAGAAGAAAAATTGGATGCACTATTCCCTTGCTTCCCATGCCCCCATTTTTCTGGGATTAAACCCTAGACTCTGTGATATGGTTTACAAGACTCTGCATGATTTGCCCTATGCTTTTACTCCAGCCTCAGCTCTCTTCATTCTCAGCCTCCAATCACAGGAAATTATTTTTAGTTCCTCCAGAGTGCATACTCTCTCAGCCTTTCATGTCTCTGCATGGGCTACTCCCACTGTCCCATCACCCTTCTGACCTCACTACTTGCTTTTTAACTTGGTTAATTCTAAGTCATCATTCAGGTCTCGGCTTTAAAGTCTCTTCTATGGAAGTCTTCCTAGACCCTCATCTGTTATTTGCCCCTGTCACACTATTATGTGACATTATTATTACCCATTTACTTATTTGCCTCTCCCATTAGATCATATGCTTTATGAAGGCAGAGCCAATATCCTTACCTTCTAGCTTAGGGCCTGGCACATAGTAGGGATTCATGTTTGTTGACTGAGCAAGTGAATGTTGGAGTACTGCAAGTTCTTTAAAATAGATGGAAGGCAGGTTTATGGATGTGGGAGTGAGAAACGGGACTGAAGAAAAAGCAGGGCTCAGGTATGGATGACATCAAATTTTAGGTAAAAGTTTGATTTTGGTTCTGTCAGTGAGAGGGAGATTAATATGTTTTCTCCCCGAAATTTACTCTCATTCAAGACAGCCAGTCATTTTGTCTCCCTGCTCCAAGTCACCTCTGTTCTTTGGCTTATGCTGATACCTTCTCTAAAATTCCATTCCTGTTTTAATCACATCTCACATGTTCTCTGAAGGTTTTCCTATTCATCTGGACTCTTCCTTTCTCCCTAAGATTCTACAACATTCCAAGCCAACACTATACAGTCTGTTACCTGATTGAATTCTCTGTTTCACTGCCTACCATCATTTATTGTGCAGGTTGCATTGTCCTTCTATAAACCAGGATATGGGGGAATGTGACTTAAAGCATATAGAGTGAAAATTTTGTAAACAAACATTTCAAAGTGTGTCCGATGAATATTATCCTTCCAAATAATCCTTATTCAAAATAATTTTGGAACTCCTTTTTGGGAATAGCCTTCAGATCCATTTTATGTACTGCATAAAAAATAGATTTGTTCTTTAGTGAAGGTTTGGCACCAAACAGTATTCACTTAGCTTATTCATCTACTTTATTTTTAAGACTTGACCCCAAATGACTTTTATCTATAATTGTAACAGCAGTGTGATCCCTAATGTATCTACCATCTTGACAATAGCTGCTAATTTTTTTTAATTATGTTAAAATAAAGAAACATTAAAATTTACTATCCTAACCATTTTTGAGTATAAAATTCAGCAGGGTTAAGAATATTCACAGTGGTGTGCAACCAATCTCCCGAATTCTTTTCATCTTGCAAAGCTGAAACTCTGTAGCCATTAAACAACCCCTCCTTCTCCCCTCTCCACCAACCCCTGGCAATCACCATTCTACTTTTTGTCTCTGTAAATTGGACCACTCTAAGTACCTCATATAACTGGTTTCCTATAGTATTTCTTTTTTATGACTGGCTTATTTCACTTAGTATAATGTCCTCGAAGCTCATCCACATTTTAGCATGTGTCAGAATTTCCTTTCTTTTTAAGGATTAATAATACTCCGGTGTATATATACAACATTTTCATCCATCAATGGACACTTGGGTTTCTTTTACCTTTTTGCTATTGTGAATAATGCTGCAATGAACATGGTTGTACAAATAACTCTTTGAGACCCTGCTTTCAATTCTTTTGGGTATATATCTAGTAGTGTTACTGACAGATGATAAGATAATTCTATTTTAATTTCTTGAGGAACTTCCTTACTGCTTTCTATAGCAGCTGCACTCTTTTACATTCCCATCCTTATGCACAAGTATTACAGTGTCTCCACATCCTCACCAACAGTTGTTATTTTTCTGTGCATTTGCGGCTTTTTTTTTTAATAGTCACTATTCTAATTGGTGTGAAGTAATATTTTATTTTGGTTTTGATTTCAATTTCCTTAATAATTTTGATGTTGAGCAGCTTTTCATGTGCTTCTGTTCATTTGTATATCTGCCTTGAAAAAATGTCAATAGCTCATTCCTTTTTATTGCTGAATAATATTCCATTGTATCAATGTACTACAGTTTATTCATTCACATACTGAAGGACATCTTGGTTGCTTCCAGGTTTTGGCAATATGAATAATGCATTTATAATAATTGTATGCAGGTTTTTGCGTGGACATAAGTTTTCATCTCATTTGGGTAAATATCAAGGACCCCAATTGCTAGATATATGGTAAAATATGCTTAGTTTTGTAAGAAACTGCCAAACTGTCTTCCAAAATGGCTGTATCAGTTTATATTTCCACAGAAATGAATGAGAGTTCCTGTGGCTCCACATTCTTGTCAGCATTTGGTGTTGTCAAAGAATGGAAGTGGGAGTAGATGAGATTGTTTCCATCCCTTTCCCCAAACCACCCTCTGGAGCTCCCACTGCTGTACTAAAATATGTGTTTTGATGTCTCTCTTGAGAACAATGATTAATTCTTATTTATCTTCATACAGTAAGATGTATATGGTCTGGCACAGAGTAGGTGCTCACTAATTGTGGAACAAATATAAATAAATTAAACAATGCTCAGGCTACTACCACTTTCTGGAGAGATCCCTGCAGCAGTGATTCTCAACCTTGGCTGCACATTGGAAGCTCCAGAAGAACTGTAAAAATGCAGGAGTGTGGGTCTCACTCACAGAATTTCTAATGTAGATGTTCTGGAGTAGTTTCCTGGACATGAGGATTTATAAATGATCACCAAATAAAGGGAGTATACAGGTCAAACAAAGAACTAAAGGAGGGACCATCAGAACTACATATAGGGCTTATTAAAACAGACTGCTGAGCTCTACCCCCCAAATTTCTTATTCAGTAGGTTTGCAGTGGGGCCCAGGAATTTGATGGCCAAGGACAGAATATAACAGAATGGAAGGAGGACTCCTATTTAGCTGTGAACAATCCATTTGCCCCTCTCTTATTAACTTCGTAATTGGCCCCAGAGATGGACTAATAAGTAATTGTACTACTAGATTTTCAAAATATGTTACTACATACCCTCCTACTTCCCCCAAAAGAATTTGCAGAGGTGATATGATTTGAAGGGAACTCGAAGTTCTCTGGTACTTACTGTTTCACTCCTTTGGCTATTAAAAGCTTATCACGGTCTTTATTACAAATATTTCAAGTATTGTAAATTTCCTACTGGGAGGAAATAGACCTCTGAGCTCAGTGAAGGGGAAAAGGTAGGGATGTAGACTAGGATGAGGGGCTCTACTAAGACACTGACTTAATATTCAGTGAGAACTGCCTGGGTTTTGATTTGCATATTGTCCCATGACCACTGACAGTCCAAGAATCCTGTCTATAGTCACTAACTTTTCTGTTCCATATCTCTGCTCATCCCCCACCCCTGCACTAATCCTCCTGGAACCGCACCCTCACCGCCCACCCCCAAACTGAGCATCACTGAACCTCTTTGGTTCTCCTGTTCAGGTTCCTCTATGACCAACGCTTTGCCTCTCTAGGTCTCAGCTTCATCATCTGTAAAGTGGGGAGAGGAGACTGGGGAACAACTCACAGAGACTAACTTGGATATTTGTGGTTCCTACACTAATTCCCTGGCTTTGGGGCAGAGCTGCAAACAGGCTGGCAAATCCCAGCTCTGCTCTGGAACACCAGCCTGGGCAAGGGATTGAAGGAAAGTTTGTGGCTCATCCTCATTTGTGTTAGCGGGGCAACCTGGTACAGAGAAAAGAGTCCTGGACTGTGAATCAGGAGTCCTGATTTCAGTTCTATTTTTAGCGTTAGAGATTTGGGGCCATCATTTCCACTTTGCTCCCTTGTTTGTTAAATAGTTAGTTATATACTGCATGGGGCTGTTTGGAGGATCACGTGGGAGAATGGAAAAGAAAGCATACAGTACTTAACAGAGTACTTGTATTAAAATATTATACTGGGGCCTAGCAGCACATCCCACTTCCAGCATATTGTAACTGAGAAGAAACATTATAGTTTTTTTTCATATTCACTTCATTCTGTAAATGTCTACAAACCCTGTAGTACGCACCCAAACCAAAGTGCATTTGTACTCTAAAGGGAGGTGTGGCTGAGGTCCCACTGAAAATCCAATCCAGATTGGCTCCAGAAACATGTGTTTTGTATTGCACTTCGCATCCATGATTGCTCCTCACACATACCACCTTCCAACCCAGGCCTCTGGCTACATTTTTTTTTTTTCTCTCGTTCATGGTTCCCAAACTCAAGGGAAAATATCCTTGCTGGCCTCTGACTCTCAAAAGGAAGAGAGAAGACTCCAGGTGGCTCAGAAGGGACAAACAGACCCTGGCACCTTCTAAAAGAAGAATCTCACTGTAAGCTGTACTAATCCACGAGCAGCGGCCCTTTACCAAACCAGAACTGAGGCTCTGCTCCCTAAATTGAACATTTAGAAGTATAGTTTAGATTGTTTTATTTTATAGTAGGGTGGCATGACTTTAGTAAGCAAAGAAATCAAGGACTTTTTTTTTTTGCCATAAAAATACATTTTATTGGTAGCACATTGAATTGTTATTGTGTTCTATTTTTGTTGATAGTTGTATTTAAGTATGCATATCTAATGGGGACAGTAGATTTGAGAGTAATAAACCAATGTATTTTCATCCTCTGTAACCCATAGATTCTTGTTTTACTGAGGTTCCCATATCAACCCAGACCACAGTTTTTTCTGTAGGGCAGAGAAGATACTCCTTCAGCCATTTAATCTCAAGACTTGGTGTCCCTAAGGAGAGAAGGTTATGGTGAGCATTGTTCACTCTGAAGAGGTAGAAGCATGGGAAAGGTGAGACAGAGGTAAATCCACGTATGTGGTGTTAGTTGGAGGATATCAATTGTTGGCCCCTTGGCTTTGTGTGCTTTCTGGATTTGCACAACATTCAGTACTGAAATCCTTGAAACACAAAGATCTACACATACTTTGTGACATCATCACCCAGTTTACCAGCATCACCCACTTCCCTGATTCTGAGTCATGGGGCTCCACACCTAGTCTGAGATCATCCCAGGTTCTAAAAGCTCCTGGAATACCTCTGTAAGCTGTCATTCAAATTCTTTGCCTGCCTTCACATCCTTCTAGCAGAAATGTCCAGGAATTGTGTTATAGTCCCGAATTCTTAAAAGTAATTTTCCGAGTGTTTTACTTGTGGTAGGTCATATCATCCCAACAACTCTGTGAGTTAGATGGAAGGAATTGTAGTAGTTCCATTTTATAGTTAAAAAACAATGCTCAGAAGCATAAGTGTTATCTATCAGTCAGGCCTCAGTCATGAAAACAAAAAGCAAAGTAGGTCCTTTAACAGAGAGACTTCATTATAGGGGATTCATTGCAGGAATTTGTATACTGAAACTGTTGCTGTTCTGAAGCTGTGATGAAGCTCGGTTCTTTCCGCCAACTTGGTAAAGAATTAACAGATCAGCAAAACATAGGAAAACAGTAAAGTTTTATTGAAATATGTTTCAAGAGAGAACCAGGACTAACCAAGAGAGACAGTAGCAAAAGCAAAACCCCAGATGGGTCTGGAGGCTAGCATTTTATTCTGGCCCAGAGCCAGCCCTGGGAGAATGACATCTAGACTTAGGTCATTTGATTGACATGTATTGAGGCTAAGCAAGGTTTAATGTTCTGCTGAGATGTCAAAAACCAGGTAGTTCTGATTGAGGTCTTACTTCCCTCTTTCCCAGGAGGATTTAACATAATAATTCATCTCCCAGGGGTGGGCCTGGGTGATCCCTGGGGAGTGAACCTGGGTAATGCAAACCCATAATCATATTACCTTCTGCCCCTCCTTTTGCTCATGATTAACTTCCTACCTAACAGAACTGCTCCTACCAGCGTGTGAAGTTCAGTGACTCCATGTTGATAGTCAAAAACTATCTGTGAATGATTTTTTAGATTATGAATATCAGCACACATTACAAATCAGGTTTCTTTTTGTTTTGGTTTCTTGGAGAGCTATGTCTTAAATATTTACCAACACTCATTATAGATATCGGAGGACTGAAAAAAGAGGGGAAGGCACATCGAGGTAACAGACAGAGTAACTGGAAAAAGCAGGTATCACCCCAGGACTGGGAAACAAAGAAAAGCGGTTGGATTATAAAAACCTAGACGCTCAGAGGAGGGGCTGAGACTGCAGAGGAGGGGTGGCTGTCACCCCTGGAGCTGATACATTTGAGGGGACATGATGATACTGCATGGGGGTGCTGAAGGAAACTGGAGTCAGGGCTTCTTGCTAATGCTGGGGTATAGCTAACAGGCATAGCAAGCATGTCTTCCTTCCTCCTCTGGCCTTGAGTCTCCCTCTAGAGCCCTGGTGGTAGCGCGGCAGCAAAGGAGAAATGTGGTTTGCAGTGTCTCAGCTACAGCATTTCAAAGCTACAAACAGAACGTGGGTTGGGGTGAGAGTCAATACTTAATAACTAGCACATTAAGCAGCTCTCTTCCAAGGTCACATAGTAAGTGTGGTCTGACTTGTTCTCTGTGATGTCTCAGTGTCTAGAAAAGTCACTCCTAGAAGGAGCAAAAGAAGGCAGGCTAGACCAGCCCAGCTCTACAGCGCACATTTAACGGTGAAGAGTCCAAAATATCCTTGGTTGTCTGCCCTCGTGTGTAACCATAGCCATAGCACAAGTATGTCTTTATAGTTGATCCAGTTCAGTTGTCTCCCAGAGCTACTGCGGGCTACCTAAGGAGGCGCTACAGCCTGGCGCTTTGGAGAAATATAGATCGGGACTCTAACCATAGCGCCACTGTTTGAGTCACGTGGCCTTGGGCAAATTACTGACGATCGCTAAGCCTTGGTTTTCTCACCTGTAAAATGGAGATAATAATGGTGTGTGAGGCTTAATAAGGTAATTGTATGTGGCACATGTTCAATTGATGCTTGATAGTCTTACTCTCTCCTTACACCCCAGATGGTGGGCAGGCAGGTGGCAGGGTGAGGCCAGGCCGGGGCCAGTGACCCCCATTTTTCAGGGCTTCTCTTTCATGCTCCCAGGGGTGGCCAAGGCCTGCGGGTTGGAGGTACAGGGCTGCCACAGTCTGGTCAAGAGTTGTACGATGGAGGCCAGGCTAGACAGGTCCTGGCTCTGCCACCCAGGGGGGTCCCTGTACTGCACCTGAATCTCATTCCCTGAGACTTGCGGAGCTAGGAGTGTGTGTGTTTCTTACTAGTTCTTCTTTTCAAAGCCAGTTTCCTACAACCTGAGAGAAAACCGGGTGTGGCGATTCCTTACTTTCAAAACGAAACACAGGAAAGCAGAGCCCCCCCTCCCGCAAGCCTGGAAGGGCCTGCGGACCTCATCCTAGGCAGAATGCACGGAGAGAGAAGAGGGAGCTCCTTTGTGGCTGAAGACAGGATTCCGCGCCTCGGAGCGCAGCCCTCTCGGGCGCTCTGGTCTGGGGTCCTAAGCCCCAAAGGCACCGGGGCCTCAGGGACTGGGCAGGAGGGGTTTGCCCTACCCAGTCCTGGCTCAAACCACTTGCCCAGCTGGGTCCAGGTTCCGGGAGAATGCGCCCCGCCCCGGGAAACACCCCGCTCCCCCTGCCGGAATCCTGGGAATGTTGCTGGTCCAGAAAGGAACGGGACCGCCTTTGGGCAGAGGGAGGAATCAAACCTGGAATTTCTTGGGTGTTTTTGCACAAAATCCCCCAAGCATTTAGTCCCGTGGAGTTGCAGCCCATGGGGATGAGAAGGAACCTGCCTGCTTCTCCAGGCAGGCTTTGTTGTAGCAAAGGCTCCCAGGCCTGCTCTGAGAGTACGCAAACGTTCTCCCCGGCTCGAAGGATCCCTTCTTTTGTGTCTGAGGGAGGAAGCCCTTCCCTTCTGGAAACCCACTGGGCTAACCTGGGCTGGCGTTTCCAGCTGGATTGTCGCCACCTTGTGGCAGAATTGAGTGGCCACACGTCCATCGGCAAGACCAGCGCGCCTACTGCTTTCTTAGATCCCAAAGTACCTTTACTTCTTTGCCCAAACAGCCAGCAATGAAAAATTTAAAACCATGTTCCCTGGGCATAGGAGTTGAACTGTGATGCCTCTGTCCCCTCCTGTCTCAATTGCATGTGCATGTCTTCATAAAGGCAACCAACCCAGTGTTTACCTGGAGAGTCCAGAAGACACCAAAGCGCATCCTGAGGTACCATAACCAACCTGAATGAGGTGCCAATTCCTGGCCTATTTCCCATGGTACAAACTAATGATTAAGAAGACAGAGACACACTTTGTCTTGTCCCTACTGGTTAGTAATGTTATTATACTTGATGAGTATTATTAAAGGACCCCTGTTATTAAAAACTCCCTATTATTATTATTATTATTATTTAGCATTTATAATGTATTCTGTATTTTCAAAGCACTCAATGACTATTACCTCTCAGGGCTTTCCAAACACTCTAGAAAGGCAGGCATGTGACAACTTCATTTTATGAAGTAGGGAAACTGAGGCACTGTAATTAGTGCAAAGTTCATGGATTGATGAGTCAACAATAGTCATTTCTTCCTAGATGACTACTATCTTACTCCAAAGTATCATAATCCCAGTAGACAGTAAATAGACACCCTAACTTGGGAAACTAGTTTCTCTCAACCACTTTTACAACCCATTGTAATCACATGTTTTAAAACTTACGAGTCATGTGCTCACTGCATTGAGCACATGTGACGTTAATTTAATTTAATTTAATTTTATTTTATTTTATTTTTACAAGTCAAACACAATCCATTTTTTAAAAAAGCAGGGATGTTACGGTCAGTAAACCAGATGTGTCTGGATTTGGAGAATACATTAGCTTTTCAAGCCAACATCCCATTCATTAGACATAACAAGCATAAAAATGACCAATTTTTTTTTTTTTAAATCTTATTTTAATGCCTTTTATCCTCTCAGAGACAAGAAAAACTACTTTCTGCTTTCATACTTTGTTTCTTCCTTTCAAAAACGTTTTTGGTCTTACAGTAGGTACACTCATATTACTACAGTACCTTAAGCTCCTTCAATAACTTACTTTTACTTTTCTCTCCTAAGGCAACAACAAAATAAGTTACTTTTCTTTGCTCATAGAACACAGTCACATTATGTGCTCCCCTACTTTCCTTTCATTCCCTCCCCCACCCCCTCCACCCCCCCCC
>PVKE010037375.1:0-15939 GCA_004027555.1 Craseonycteris thonglongyai | reverse complement strand
CACTTATAGAATGTCTTCTGCCAAGATTAAAAGATTTGTTCTTATTTTGATCCATGAATATTTATCAACATACTGTTTTGGGAATTCCATAAGAATTTCTTTTTCTAAAAGCTAATAATGTCATAACAGTCATAATTTTTATCTTTCTAACTATAAATTCACCAACAAACATTCTGGTTATCATTCATTTTCTTATATTCAGAAATCTCCTGATAATTAGCTCTATATGTTGATCATATTCAATATCCCTCCATGTAAAAGTAGTGCTCTCAACAAATTATTTCCAAGTTTGAAGATGTTCTATATTCCTCAAAGCTACAACTATGCATTTTAATCATTACAGTTACATAGAAAGAAATTATTTGAAAATAATAATAACTAAACCTGCCATGTGCCGGGTACCAGTCTATGTATTTTGTAATTATTAACACACATAATTTTCACAGCTCCAAAATTGAATAGCATCATTTTCTCCATATTATACTTGAGATAACTGAGGCACAGAGAAGTTAAATAACCTTCCTTAGATCACATATTAATATTGGGATTCAAACAAAAGCAATTTGACTCTAGAGTCTTCTCTATCAACACTATATTCATTACTTCTCTATGTGAATGCAAACATGCTTTTAGTAACTTATTCTCTACAATTTATCTCACATATTGCAATATACTTGGTAGTTTGGAAAGAAGAAAAACAAAAGGAAATTAAAACCACTAATTTCAGGGAAAACATAAGTATATTTAAATGACTATATGACAGTCTTATTGTTTTCTCAATGAAGATGTCAGCAATAGTGATTAGAGATGTCTCCATCAATTTTGGCATTATTGAGAGATAAAGAAAGTTGGATGAAGAACCTTCTTTCAACCTACATTGATTAACTGGATCTTGCTTCTTTCTTATTTACTTACTAACTTACATTATCTATCTGTCTGTCTGTCTGTCTGTCTATCATCATCATCTACCTATCTATAGTTAGTCTGAGAAACACACGTTTATCTCAGAAAGAAATATGTGAATCTGCAATGAGCAAATCATTTTAATTTTGTCTACCTACCACATAAATTAAATTCATTAAGCATAACTACTGTATATGCAAATTACCAGATTATACTTGGAATACATGAAGTACATAAATAAATAAAATGCTACAGATTTGAAGATATTTAGCAAACCAGATGGTAGTCATGGGAGTCAAGTTAAAATATACTGCTCCAAGAAAGCACCATTTTACAGGTAAATTTAAATTTTTAGTGATTTAATTTTATTTAATAATTGTTTAAAGATTATAACACTAATAATTTTTTCAGAATATTTGAAAAATACCCTCAATTTAGAAAAATAAATAAAGACATCCTTTTGCCCACAAACACAGTTCATACATATTTATATTTACTTCTAATTTTTAAAATAGTCATCATTCTTTAACAATTCTATAATCTCCTATTTTCACCCAACATTCAACAATATTTCTTAAGATGCATTTATTGAAAGCACATTTATTCTAATTACTATGTAAGATTGATCCATAGGAAAAGACTATAATTTGCTAAACCTTTCTTATTATATCAGTTTTTTTAATATTAGAAATAATTCTGGTAGATAAAACTTTTGTTAAAATTAATGGGTATTTCCAAAGGATAAATTCCTTGATGTCAATGTTAGGAATACTTATAAAGTCTTGCTCCATTATTTCAGATTACCTTCCACAAAAGTTGTGTCAATTTAAATGCTTACTGGCAGTATATGAGAGTGCTCATTTAACTGCTTCCTCACTAACACTGAATGCTATATTTTTAAATCTTTGACCATTTGGTAGATAAAAATTGTATCATATTTTAGTTTAATTTAAAGAGGATTTTATTCACAAGTAATATTGAATATATTTCTGTCTGTTCACTATTATTTTATATTTCTTTTGAGAGTCACCTCCTTATTTTAGATACTATAATCAGTAGAATTTGTTATACTCTTAAATTTTTCAATGTCAAATATTAGATATAAACCATTGGATAACTTGGAAATATAAGTCATACCACAGCAATTGAGTCTGGTAAGCTTATAAAAGTTTATAAACCAAACTTCTCCAAAGGTTTCCAGTACATGAATAAGCAATGTTAAAATTAATGAGGTTGTATTCCTTTACGAAGCACAGAAAACAAGGGAAAAGACACTCAGGTCTGAAAATTTGGGCCTGCTTCATTGTTACACTAATCGATTCTTAGTGTAGGTTTTATCATTCATTCTACTCTAGCAAATAAAACTTTAGGACTATTATTTGTCATCCTCTGGGAATATTTATTACTTTAAATGATAGATAAAATGAACTAAAATATAACAGATTTAATAGACCAGCTTGCGAGACACTACAAACGTTGATAAGTTTCACTTACAGATATAGCACAGAACCAAGAGCAACTCAGAAACTGATTATGCCTTGGAAAGTACTACCTCATGTATTTTGCAATGAAGACTCAATGTGTTTACAGGATTAGTATCCTTATGCAAACCTGAAAAGCCCTTGATTACTGCCTGATGACACAGTGTTTTATAAAATTTGCCTCCAGGTCAATCACTCATCATGTTTTGCAGTCCCAGGTTGAGATTAGTCCTTGTAATCTATTTGGGTTAGCATTTATCAAAGACAAAGGGTTCAGGTTTGGGCAATAAATTATAGAGTTGTCATATTTATAAAATAATGGGAGGTGCTAGGTAGTTTTTACTAGATGTAGTTTATTTCCTATTATTGAAACACAGCATAGTCTCCGAAACTGAAGTGCTTAAAGTTTCACATCCCAGCTCCATGATTTATTAAATCTCTTAGGAATGGTTTGTTACTTAAACTCTCTGTATCTCATTTTCTCATCTATAAGATGTGGAAAATAATATACTCTACTGTGATGGATTATATTTTTGTTGCCAACTATTTGCCACCACTCTTTATGATAAGGTAATGCTTTTCCTTACTTATTGAAAGATGACTGATCTGTAACTGTGGTGCTCCTGTATATGGAAGGATTATAAATTCTCATCTCTTTAAGATAGGATTCACCATTTCAGTTTTTTTTTCTCAAAGCAATGTGAACTAAAGTGATAAGTATTATTCATGCAGAAAAATTTCAAAACTCATCCTGTGGTTAAGCCTTCTTCCTTCCCCCTTATTATAAAATCTACACAGCCTAGGTAGATCACAGTTCCTGTTAGTTCACAATATACAAGTGTTGTATGGGAAAAAAATCCAGCCAGAAATGTTTCTATTTCATATTACATGGCAGGATACTTTCTGGACAGCCCTCATATACACAATGTGAATAAGAAATACAATTTTGTTCTTGTAAGCTTCTAATAGTTGGTGGTTGTTTGTTATACTGGCATATCTTGGGCTACCCTAAACAATACATCATTTCAAAGGGTTCTTTTCAGGATTGAATGTATTAATATAAATACATATATAGTGTTTAAAACAGTGTCTAGCACACAGTAATTAATATATAAGTGAAGATGATTAGTTCTAGTAATACTCAAGTTAACAAAAAATTTTAATTGTAAATGACCTATGATCATAGTAAATAATGTAAAGCACATGAGTAATATTAGGGATAAAAATAACATTAAAAAAAATTTATTCCACTACTAAACTAACATGAAATATTAAAACAGATTCATATCAATGACTAAAAAATTTCATTTCTGCAGTATAACTTAGAGGTGCATATGAATAATTCTAGGTTCAACATTTTTCAGCGTGAGGAACTATGGCTATAACCTAAATTATAATTGAAGAGTATCTATTCTACATTATTTATAACAGCAAAATATTGAAACTATGTCTAATCTCCAATTTAAAGATTTCATTAAATAAATTATGATATAGCCCTACAGTTAAATTCTACTCAGGAAACTAAAATTGATATAAAAAATATTTAATAATACTTACAAATGTTGACTATATATATTAAAATATTATAGATATATTAAATGGAGTATATAGAATCCTAATTTTAGTAAAAACAAACACACATAAGTAATTGTCTTTTATATTTATTTTCAATTTTTACATGCATTAATTTTACAATAACAAAAATACAGTGTTCCCTCGCCACTTCGCGCTTCATGGTTTGCGGCTTCAGTGCTTCGCGGGTTTTTCCAAATTATTCATCAAAAAATCAAAATGAAAAAATACAACCATGTCGGCAGCCACATGGCGGAAAGGAGCGTTGTTTCATGTGGATGCGCGAGAGAGAAGGATCCCTGCATGTCACACAAAGAGATGAGCTGACTCAGAGCACATCCCACGGGCTCTCATAAAGGCGCGGGATTGGTTTCCGGTGCGACATCGACCCATGAGAAAATTCCTAGGGGCAAATCCTACTTCGCGGTGTTTCAGCTTTCGCGGAAGGTTCTGGTCCCCATTAACCGCGAAAAACGAGGGATCACTTGTAACTTTAAAATCAAGCACATCTGGTTTTACTTATTGTATGAATGTGTCAAAACCTCACAAAAACAAAAAATCCTCATAGCAATTTGGTGTAACAGAAATAGCAAGAACTCTGGTTTTGAGAACATCTAGTCTGAGTTCCCACTCTCTCACTTTCTATATGATTTTAGCAAAATTACTAAAATTCAGTAAGTCACATTTTTCACATATACAATATAATAATAATATCTATCTGCCCCCAATGGACTATGTAAAAATGAAACAAAATAATATATGTAAAAACTTGGTTGTTCTCAATAAATGTTAACATCTTAATGCCCACTCGTAGTATTATGCGACATCAGTTGACTGATTCTCTAGCTCAAACTAATAAAATATTTTCTCTGTTCTTTGGCTCATCTACATCCTTTCATAGCATAACAACTGAACAAGAATTGCACTCATTCCTTTCCCATATATTAATATTTAGCCCAGGGACAGTGCCAAACAGTATTACTTCAGTGGTAAGAAAATAGCTAAGTGTGAAACCCTGTATAACTGCCATTTTTACTTTTAAGCATAACTTAAGATAATAATGAAACTCTATACTATTAAGCTATTTGCAATATATAGTGTAGAAGCTCTCAAACATTTTGGACTTACTCTTTTAAAAATTAAGGACCCAATGAGCATTTGCTTGTTAGACCAATTATCTACCAACAATATTGTAATTCATACTAAAACTACAAATCTAAAACTTTATATATTTATTATTGAATGTAAAAATAATAAACCAACTACATGTTAAGAAAAAATATTTAGACACAAAATGATTTTATCTTCTAAAAACTAATGAGAAATTGATATTTTTGTGCATTAAAAATCTCTTCAATATCTGGTTCAATAGAAAGTCTGGTGTATTCTCTGTATATCTGCCTTTAATTAAATCTGTTGCAAAGTTGTTTGTGTTACTTTTTTTTTTTTTTGCTTTACACATCCATTCACTTTGAAAATGGAATAGTATTTTTATAGCATTTTGAGATCATTGTAAATACTCTGCTTTGATACAACATTAAAACTCATAAGTAACAGTTTCTTAAAGGTTACTTGTAAGGTAGAAACTGAAGCCACAATAATAAATATTTCAGGCTTACTAGGATAAATCTATCAGTCTATATTACATTTTTAATAGGTTTTTAACCTATGCATAGTTTTTTATTGTTAAATTTATTGAGATGACATTGGTTAGCAAAAGTTACATAGGTTCCATGTGTACAATTCTAAAATACATTGTCTATGTCTTGCATTGTGTGCGCACCATACTCCAGAGTCAGTTCTTTCATCATATTATTAATGTTACCTCCCTCCTTCCCTACTCCCTCTCCACTCTTAACCTCAGGTAACCACTAAACTATTTACTGTGTCTATGAGTTTTTGTTTCTTTGTTATTTTCAGTTTTATATTCCACATATGAGTGAAGTCATATGGTTCTTGATTTTTTTCTGTCTGGCTTATTTTGCTTAGCATGATGACCTCAAGGTCCATTCATGTTGTCGCAAATGGCAGTATTTCATCTTATCACAATATTCCGTTGTGTAAATATACTAGCTCTTCTTTATCCAGTCATTTATTAAAGGACCCTTCGGTTGTTTCCATGACGTGGCCACCATGAACAGTCAATGATGAACATTGGGTACATATATTGTTTCAGACTAATGTTTTCAAATTTTGTGGGAAGATACCAAAAAGAGGGATTGTGGGGTCATATGGTAATTACTGGCCACCCTGACCTCTCTTCATCAGTGACACTTTCTCTTCCCTCAGAAAGAAGTTTAATCCATTTGTATACTACAGTATTCTTCATGGAATTATCTCCATAAGTTTGGACTAACATGTCTCCGATTTGACTTCCATTATTTTCAAGTTGAACAATAAATTTAATGTTTTTCATTGCTTTAATTCAATCTCTGATAGTCACATGATGGCACAGAAAAAGAAGCAACAACAGTAATGAATGCCATTCAGAAAGACACTGCCACACATTGGTATGAACACAGCTATGAGACACTGATATACCAAGGTTATAAAACCTTTCTAAGTTGTTTGTACAGTGCCACTATTGTAAGTACACAGTGGCAAGTTTGCAAACTTAATTGTCAGACCTTGTGTGTTTCCAGAAACTTGTCCATTTCTTCTAAGTTGCTACATTTGATGTCATAATCTGTGCATAATTTTGTAACTCCATGCATTGTAATAATTCACCGAGTTATTCTTATCTTCCAAAAGTTGACATAATTTATATTCAAATTTAAAATAAATTACATTTGATTATATTATCACTTATTTCAGAAAAGTCTTTAAGTATTAGGAAGCTATCAAGTTCACAGTAAAGAATATGAGTTTTCCAAAGTCTGATTTTTCACTTGAAACCTTGAATTTTCTTGTTGACAATAAATACTGTTACTTGTTTTTCTTGAGGCAAAAGATTCACTTTATATTTCAAGAAAAATGTGTGTTAAATACTCAACTTAAAAACTCATCATTTTTTTTTTGGCATTCATTCAGTTAAAAATATTGTTCCATGAAAAAAAGTACCTAGTTCAACTTACCATTCAAGCAATTGTACAAGAGCCTTTATCTAAACAGCCATAGCATAGACAGCATGAAGTCACAGTACTTTACTTCTCATTCCATCATAAGTAATATGTACTCATTGCCTTCATTCTTATGAAGGTATCAGTAGTCATATTAATACTTACTATTCATTGTCTCTATCACTGCAAAAGCCAACAAATGAAAAAGACAAGAAATATTTTAGTATTATTATTTAAAAATTTTGACCTCATTGACCCTGTGATGGGGTCTCAGGGATCTCCAGAGATCCACAGGTCACAATTTGAAAATCACTGACATCAAGCATATTCAAGTCCTAGAGTCTGAGGTAGATTTTATATTATTACACTTGTTTTATTCCTCTAGGGGTCTCCAAACTTTTCAGCCCGCGGACCACATTAACTATCAAACAGCAGTTTGGGGGTCTACTACACACTCGAGGTCCAAATAAAAAAGAATCAAAACATAGATGTTGTTTTTAATTATTTATTTAATAATATTTTATTCAGATAAAAAGGTCTCCACGGGCCGTATGAGAGGGCCTCGTGGGCCACATCCGGCCTGTGGGCAGTAGTTTGGAGACCCCTGCTTAGGAGAAATTTTTCCTGTCTTCATTTAATCCTGTTATCCTGCTAATCAATGAATGATATTAAAAAAAAAATGCTGGGGAAGCTGGGATGGCTCAGTGGGTTAAGCGCTCACTTTGCAGTGCCGGGGACCAGGGATCGAATCCCGGCCCCGGCCCATGTGGAACCATGTGCTGAACTGGGAGCTCCCCCAGTTCAGTTCTCTCTCTGTCTCTGTATCTCTCTCCCTCTCTCTCTCTCTCTCTGTCAAAAATAAAAATAAATAAAAAAAAAATGTTGTAGCAGATTGGAGTCGTATGATTGAGCTTTATTTCAATGTTAAAGTTGCTGTCCCACATCCACCTGCTGTAAGGTTTCCTAGGGGTAGACAGATGGGTAGCCTCAGCCCTCTATTACTTACAACCAAGTAACAATATTTCTATTGGTTCTACAATACATTTCATAGTCTCTTTGGCAAAATATGGAAAAGGAGGGAGCATTAAACAAAGTATAGATGTGGGTTCTAGAAAACTACGAACACTCATAAGCTGTAGGGCTAGGTTGTTTTGAGCCAAGTCTTGAATACATAGTAAAGAAAAGAGAAAAAGTTGCAATTAGCTCCAGGCTCTTTGATGTAAAGAATAGACTATATGTAGCTATATGTTGTTTTCCATCATAGACATGAACACTTGTCTCATAAAAAGGCTTATGTTCAAATATGATGACTATACACATACGTAAGTGATGCACAATTGATCTTTGTTATTTGCAATAGTCACATCCTGTAAAGTTGCTACAAACAGTGGATTAATGGATAATGATCTATTACTCTTCCGGGAAATACAGGGTTAGGTTCCTGCAAGCCTCTAGTCATAACATATTTGTCATCCAGAATGCTATTTGTGTTATATAGGTTGGTTTGCCAAAGCCCTTATAAAACAAGCCAGTCACTTCAGTCTTGAAAATTTGCTATTCCACATAACCCTTTTCCTATAAAACATTCACCACATATTTTTAAATTTCTCTTACATTTCCTATCCGCAGAAACTGTTTCCCTTGCAAGTTAAACATTTTTTTCTTTCCTGCTGTATTAGTCTTTGAAATGTGCAAGCCAGCCAGCACTAGCTGAGCAATATTCAGCATCTCTTGATACTAAGTAACATGACAATTAATTTAGTTGACCATCAGTCTCACAATAACACTACAAGTATGGTTTTTATTAGTCATTTCTTACAAATCCACAAGTTTATAACCTTTTTTCATCTTTGTCATAGTTTCATACTGCACTATAGATGATAGTTTGGCATTTTGCAAAGAAGCTTTATGTACAAATTAAGAAATTCCCTCTTCCTTTTCCTAGATTTTCCATATCACTGATTCATTAACACTGAACTCAAGGCCAGCATCACTGTAAGTAACGCTGAGACAAAGCTTATCTATCTCATAGGTGTTTTTTACATGAGGCATGTCTCAGCCTTCCTACACTTAGGAACATTTTCATAGCACTTAATCGTCATGGTTGGGGAGGCATTTTCTATAGTGAGAACACCAAAAAAAATCAGAAAAATGCGAAAAACAGGACACTAAATAGATTGTTAAAAGGACACTTGTTTACAGCATGAGAACTGAAACAAGGTGGCAGAGTATTGCCTTGTTCTCTTGCAGATGGGAATGTGCACATTGGGAAACAATTTTTTTACTGCTCTGCATATGTGCAAGAATGACTGTACAAGTGACATAGGTATAGATAGATAGATAGATAGATAGATAGATAGATAGATCGATAATAGATATGTAAACTCACAAACACAGAATCCATAGATAATGAGAATTCATTGTATTTATACAGAATTTAAAGTTCAAAAGTATTTGGAATTATAAAAATGATATAATCAAGAACAGAAAGACAAAAATGTAAACATATTTTTTTGTCAGCAATGAAAGTCTTTATCTATAATTTCATAATCTTTAAGGACATATGACACTGTGTTAGGATTAAAGACACTAACATAGTTTTATTACACATGCTGTAACATTAAAAACCTAGAAATTTAGAGCAAGTTTAATTATGAGCTATTCACCCAAATGCCATTAATTCCTCCTAATAGAGATCCAATGAAAGAAAATAAATTTCAGTTATTTTAATTTTAGTATTAAATTAAATATTGGCAGAAAAATCCACTATGCTACAACTAATAAAGAAAAAGTAGCAACTTGCAACAAAAGTTATAAATCAGAAAACATTTCTGAAGCATTCAATTTTATTTTTTCAAATTCATTTTTGAAAAATAAGCATTTCCTTGACTATGATTTATTCTAGAATATTTAGAAAAGGCAACCAAATATATATAAAAATACAATTTACAGAAATACTTCATTATCCATTTTAAATCATGGATAAGTATTTTAAGATCTTTCATTAATATATAAATGCTACAAGTTTTGTCTCACATTTGAATATCACAATATGAAAGAGAAAAAGGTAATTGATTATGTGTTTCTTTATTTGGTGACTTTTAATAATTTTTCTGTTTCTTTTTTAACATCTCCTCGTATTCTTCATTAAAAGACGTCAGCCCTGAATCAATTCATATTACTCATTGCTATGTGAGGTGTTGATGCTAATTTACATTAAACGTTCTTGACTTAACTATTTTGTATTTAGTTATCAATATGTGGAACTATATAGTGGTAGCATGTTAAATCTCAGAAATTTTAGAAATCATTTATACAATGAGGTGTCCCTTCTTTAGTCACAGAGAAGCAACATGAAAGACCATCCTCCCATTTCTTCTTTATCTACTTCATCATGAAGTAAAGAACCCTGCTTTCTAATATGCTCAATAAATGTAGAACTATAAATCTTTGGATGGCAGCTGACTTGTGAATCTCCTTAAATTTAAATCTAGGGTCACATATCAAGCACCTGTAGGAACAACCTTCATTTACACTCCTCCAGCCCTCAAAAGGGAAAGTTGCAGGAGCTCAAACTCTAGGACAGTCATGTTGCTGAACTTAATTATGCATTCTAATAAAATTTTCTCAGTAATAAGGCTTATATTCATTGTCTTCTATTCATTAACTATTTATTCAATATCCAATTTTTATCTTGAACTGTCTGAGTTCCCCGGGATAAAAAAAAAAAAAGAATACTTTATTTCTGTCAAAGGTCATATTCAAGTTAATTTTTATGTATGGAAGAAGTAATCATTTTTATTAAAAGATCATTTTTTCCCCAATGTATATGTGCTACTCTTTTTCTGTACTCTATAGTAAATCCTGTTGGTTGATCTGTTGATCTTTGCACTAATCCCATACTCTTAACTTCTTTGACTCTATAATGACTCTTGAAATCTGGTAACATGTGTTCTTAAAGTTTATTCTAACTATGTTATGTCCCTTGAATTTTTGTATTAAAATTAGAATTATTTAATATGGTCAACCAATATATATATATATATATATATATATGGATATAGATTAGAATAAAAATGTCTACAGATCAATTATATTCTCCATTTATTTAACACTTCATTAAATTCTCTTAGCAATATTTTAAGGCTTTCAGTATAGATGTCTCACATATCTTATTAAATTCACTCCTGGATATATCATAGATGGTTTTTAAATTTTATTGTGCAATTCTTTATTACTAGTCTGTAAAAGTACAAGTGATTCTTGTGTATATAAACCTATATCTCTAGCTGACCATCTGGAGTTCTTTTGTTCTTTCTGTAGGCATGTGTTTTCATTTGAAATTATATTCCTTTACGTAAAAAAAAACTTTTAGTACTTCTTGTCGTGAAAACTGCTATAAACATTCAGTATTGTGTACAAAGCATTTATTTTGTGCAAATTTTTAAAAATATGTTTTGTTAAGTATAGAATTCTATGTTGATTTTTTTTTTCTTTTAGCCCTTTAAAGACATTTCATCTTTTCTTGCTTCAATAGGAAAAAATAAGTGGTAAGTCTCATTGCTCTTATAAAAATAATGTATTATTTTTTATATGGATTATTTTCAAGGCTTTTTTTTTTAATCTTTGATTTCAAATATTTGGGTTTGTTGTGCCTTGATGGTATTTTGTTTTTACTTACATTGCTTACAGTTTGATGAATTTCTTAAATCTGTTGATTGACTATGTCATCAAATTTTGAAAATGTCACAGGCATTATTTTCTAATACTGTTTTTGTCCTATCTGCTGTGTCTACTCTTTCTAGTATATTAATCACTTGCACTATTTCTCTTTTGACTGCATAATACATACCTCCTACAATAAATTTTACTTTTTTTTTAATATTGTGCTTTAATTTGTTTTTCATTGGCTTGACTTCTCACTAATTCTGCCTTCTGCTTTGTCTAGATTTCAGTTAATACTCATCTAATGACTTTTTTAACTTTACATGTTATATAGTTAGTTCTAAAATGTCCATATTTAAGTTTAAATATATTTAGATTTTGTGTTGCAATTCTCCATATTTTCATTACTATTTCATCTGTCTTTCATTTGCTTTAACATATTTGCAATAGTCATTTGTGAGTCTTCATTTGGATTACCTATGGTTCTGCTTCTATTATCTGCCGTTTCTCTATTGGTAATATTATCTTGCTTTTACTATGTCCATTTTTTGTTTGTTTGTTTTACTAGTTCTTTATATTGTTTTACTAGTAGTTTATATAGATACCACAAATAACCTTAGAAATAAAGTTCCTATAATAATTCGCCAAATGGGTCGCATTTGCTTTGTTTGGTAGTAGATTAAGGAACCAAGCTGGGACTGTGTTGAAACTTTACATACACTTAGCCCACTCTATTTTCATAGGGGTCCAAAAGAGAGACCTATCTTGTGGTTATTTCAGGCTCATTCCTCTAGTGGAACTTCCAAGCACCATAATAAAAGGGAAATTCCTTTCTGAATTTCCTAACTACTAACCTAATCATTTGTTATAATTACAGAACTCAGCACATGTTACATGAGGGAGGGGATAAGAACAGCTGATCATTTAATGCTCCTCTATTTCTAACCTGTAACACCACAAAGGTGTCAAAAGCTCCTCTGATATCTCATTCCTTCACTAGACTCCTTTTAAAAAATTTATGTTTTAGTTACAGTTGATACTCGATATCATCTTATATTCGTTTCAGGTGCACAGCATGTGGTTAGACATTTATATGATTTATGCTATGATCCCTCCAATTAGTCTCCACTAGATTCCTTCTCTCTAACCTAAACTTGCTCTGTATCCAGACTTCACAACTTCTCCCCATAAGACAATCAGTGTATCTAGAAAGCATTCTTCCCTAATTCAAACTTTAATTAAATTACTTTACTTTTGCTTTCACAGATTGCCAGTATCTTTTAAAAATTAGATTTCTTTGTAATATCTGTTGTAATTTATTTTTCCCAACGTCTTTTGGTGGAAGCAAAGTAATGGTACCATCCACTTCATTCTATCCAATAATGAACATTCGTAAAATTTTATCTCATTGTTTTTCAAGGTGAGAAAATCCTACCGTAATGTGTTCAGTTTTTCATCGTCATTAAAAATAAACATTACTGAAGTTTAAGTAAATTATAATAATGTTATTCAAAGAAATGGTTAATTATGATGCAACATCTACCAAACTGGTAGAACTATTTGTAACATTTTTCAATGTTATTGATGCTTAACTATATCACCACTAAGTAGCAAATTAACTATGTCATATATATCTGAATGGCATAAAAATATTAAATTTCTAAAATGAGATGGCTGTTGTCATTTAATTATCTTATGCTATTGAGAAATTTTATATATTGTTCTATTACAGAATATGTATTAATGCAAAAAAGGAAAAAACCATGATCTCTCAAATCATAAATCAGTGTTTATAAGACTAAAATTTTATGTGATTATTTAAACAAAAAAACTTTAAACTAAATTTTTGGAAGTTTGCTGCTCTTGTTGGTTTTATATAAAATAAAAATAAATGAAAGCCACTACATTTAATGAACATTGGTAGCTAATTGACTCTGAATATCCCATATATCTTTCCAAATAAATTATAAAACCAACTAAAATGGCAAATAAATTAAAAAATAACCCATTACTTCAAAGTCACTGAGCGATAAAGAACACCATAATCTTAAAAAAGAGAAAAAACCTACATAAGATTAAAAGGAAGAATGCATTGTTTCAAGTTTAATTAAATACCATAAAATGTATATTTAGGTTGGTGAAAAAATACTTTGAACTATAAACACAAAACACTAACACCTAAAATGGGCTAATAGGATGAAAGGACAGGAGAATTGAAAGTACTTAGAAAAAGAAATAGATGGAAAGGAATAACATATCAAAAATAAAGATACAGGAAAAAAATTACCAAAACAGATTAAAATCAAAATTTAATCATAGCCATTACATAAAAAATGTAAAACTTCCAAAATAATAAAAATTATATATATTTTTAAAAAGTAAAATGGTTCAGAGAGAAAATGTTTGAAATTAGAATATAATCAAAGGAAGTCCTGTGTAACTATAGTCCATAAAAAGGAAAATAAAAGAAATTAATATTTCAATATTTAAAATTAATATCCAAAGAAAACATTTCCAAAAAACAATACCTGACTCCACATATTAAAATGGCATACCATTTCAACTGACAAAGAACAATAATCTCTGCAATAACAGGAAAGTTATTAAAGTTGAAAGACAAAGCCTTCAGGACCCTTAGGCAAAGAGATGGAAATGCAAGAGAATTAGAATTAGACTTCTCAAAAAGAAATACAAACCAAGGCACTAGTAGAGTAAGGTGACCAGACATCTGCTTTTGGTGGGACAGTCCCGATTTTTAACAATTTGTCCCGCGTCTCGCGGCGTTTTAAAAAAGTTCCGATTTTTGGAAAGAATGCACGACAAGCTAGGGAACGGTGAGAGACAGACCAAATTTTTAATCAAGGACCCCCCCCCCCCACCCCCGGTCAATGGTGTCCCACTTTACCAACGTTAAAATCTGGTCACCTTATAGTAGAGTGACATTTTCACAACAGTTAAAGAATAAAAATGTTAGCTAAAGATATAGTAGGTCAAACCTTCTTTTAAGTATCAAGGCTATAGATAAACATACTTAAATGTGCAAGGACTAAGGCAATACTGCATATATGTATTCTTCCTGAGGAATCTAATAGAGCAGGGGTGTCAAACTCAATTAAAACACGGGCCATTTGGTGCAACAGGCAAGATTCACGCAGACCACATCACATTTACAAATGTCGCCGGAATTGAGTCAGTGCATTTATACACGCCCACAGGGCCCCAGGAAAGGAACTAGGCCACGTGTATTCTTGACTTCAGTAGTTAAAGGGTTAACGAGGGAATTGTGTGTATGGTATTGCCTCAATCTCCCCCAAGTGCTATTTTCTTCATAACAATTTTTTCTATTTTCATTTTATTTCAGAGCATTTTGGGCCACAAAAAATTACCTCCAGTTTGACACCCCTGTACTAGATGAAGAGTTTCATCCAACCGAACTGAAAAACTTTGCAAAGAGACTGATGATGAGCATCCCATGTTCGTTTTTATAATTAAGATTCAAACAAAGGTGCAGTCATGGTTAGAAAAATGATATGTATTAAATTAAAATTTGCAACAAAGTATTAAACAATCTACTGGCCAAATCCTGCATGTGACCTTTCAGGCCTGACCTGAGGCAAATACAAAGGCTTTATCTGGTAGGCCTCAAGGGGATAAGCCGTCATCCCCACATCAGATTTGGTGCACACCTGTGCACTGCAGTCTCTGAAGGGAATTGTCAGGAACCCAGGCCCTGGTGGTGGGCCATGCTCTTAGGATAGAATAGAATATAAAATGTATCAGAGAAAAAGAGACATAGGCATACAGGTAAGGAAACAGTTTAAAATGTTTATAAATGATAAATCTGATTAAAGCATATATGGATGTTCTTTGTAATATTCCTATTTTTGCAACTTTTCTGAAAGTTTGAAAATATTTTCTAATAAAAATTTAAAAATACATATAAAGTAAGAACAATTTATTTGAAAAAGGTTTTCTTTGGGAGTACGATGGGGCAAATTACCGTAGCTCATGGCATTTGATATCTTTGTGGATCTCAATACAAATCAATTCCTCTCTAAAATATAAAATTTCTCTTTTTGTGCCTCCAAGGCTGATCTCTGGATCTCTGCAGTTTGCTATATGCCCCTGAAGGCTGCCCTTTATGGACTGAATTAACTGGCTCCCTTTTCCTAAAGTACTCTCTTCTGTTTAGCCAATGAAAATGCTAGTGGGATCAGTGTATGTGAGACAAAAGAAGTCAAGCTGGATTTGTTCCAGAT
>PVKE010037374.1:0-15935 GCA_004027555.1 Craseonycteris thonglongyai | reverse complement strand
TTTATTATGGTTTACAATACTGACTTCTTAATTTAAATAGAATTATTGTTATTCCTAATATATTTGTAATACTGTCCCTTATTTTTCTCTCAGTGTAATGACCGCAGTTTAGAGATCTGTTGCCGAGAATGCTCACTTATCAAGTAAATAGATAGGTAAGAAAAGCAATTTAATTTAAAACAAAGAAAAGGTACTTACACTTTAAACAGAAGAAAAATTGAAACTCAATGTGGTCACCGAGGATAAATAATATTGATTGATAATAATACTGTTAATACAAAAGAAAAGAAGCTACCGTATGACACTACCAAATATTCAAGCTAACTGACTGTGTTCTTTGATGAGTCGAGTCGTAACTGTTGCGTTCACGTGTTGCGTCCGGTGAAGAGTGTAACACATAAGTCAAAATGTATTGTATGGGTGGGCGGAGATCACAGTGTCAGGCTGTTAGAATTCTAGGAATTTATGACCTTGGCAAATTCCCAGAATGCATTAAACTATTGCTAGAAAGTTTTGTCTTCTACAATCGCTTCAAAGTCCATGGTACACAGAATTCCACCTGAGACATTGCGAGCGATCGACGAAAACAAAGTCCATGGTACGCGGAATTCCACCCCAGACATTGCAAGCGATCGATGATCGACCAAAATTGGCCTCGCGCAATTGACTTGTTGGCCACCCCTGATCTAGAGGAACTCTGCTTTCTTTCCCTTGGCACATTCTTACTTCATTCCTGCCTCATATTAATATACACTCAACAACTGCACCATGTAGAGTCACTATTTCCTGCCTTAAATCATTTGGAAAAGATTGTGTGATACTCTATGTACACAGCTGTGTTTTAATGTCACCAGAGATGACTTCTTTTTTTTTTTTAAGATTTATTTGTATTGTTTTTGACAGATAGACAAAGAGAAGGGGGGCAGGGGGCCCAGAACAGTCTCCATAGTTGCACATCGTTAGTTTTTCCACATAGTTTCATTCCACGGGTGGGATCGGGGCTGCACAGGGCAGGAGCTGGGCCAGGGTCTCACCCTGGTGAGAACCAAGCTGGGGGCACTCTCCAGTTCAGCATATGGGTCTGCATGAGCTGGGCTGGGCCAAGATTCAATCCTCGGTCCCCAGGGCTGCACTGTGAGTGCTTAACCCACTGGGCCATCCTGGCTTCCCCTAAGACAACTTTTTTTTTAATCAGGTGAACTGAATGAAGATGCATGTGTAAATCTTTCAAATATTGTTGTAGACCCTAAATTTTTTTTTTTATTGTTTTTGACAGAGAGAGAGATAGAGAGACAGAGAAAAGGGGGAGGGACCAGAACAGTCTCCATAGTTGCACATCATTGGTCTTCCCACATAGTTTTCATTCCACAGGTGGGCGCGGGGCTGCACAGGGCAGGACTGGGCCGGGGTTTCACCCTAGTGAGAACCGAACTGGGGGCACTCCCCAGTTCAGCATATGGGTCCACACGGGCCACGGCCGGGATTCAATCTTCAGTCCCCAGGGCTGCAAAGTGATCACTCAATCCACTGAGCCATCCTGGCTTCCCCTCTAAATTATTTTATAATAAAAATATCAATACTTTTACATTTAACTCACTCTTACCTTTTTCTTGCCTGTTACTGTCCATTCTTTGAGTACTTCACTGGCACTACCTGTAAGAGAAACCAATTAGAGATTTTCTCTCCTACCACATGCATGGTCAAGCAGGAATTAGTGTCCCCCATATTTTGTAATTACTGGAGAATTCCTAAAGTTCCTATTAGGAAAAGTTACTGTTCAAGTCTCTGAGCTAATATAATGAGATAATCATATCATGCTTACCTGTTGGAATACCTGACAATTTAGCTCCTCCTTGTCCATGTAATTTCTTGTCCATGTAATTTTTAAGTTCTTCCAAGAAGAGACTAATGCCGCCTGACCATTTCAAAATTCTTTTATTTATACAGCTTAGACCAAATACAATGATGAGTGGTTTCAGCCCAAGTATGCCTGCCATCCCCTCTCCTCCAGATTACACACCATCTTGGCTATGTTGTTTTGGAGACAGTGTACACTACCCTAGACCCAAATACTAACACTATAAAGAAAACAGATGACGATGAAGAATAACCTTACAGTATGTGGACCTGTTCATTCTATACTGACAGAAAAATAGAAAAGGGGAGACCTAATATGATGTAGCTGTTCAATGATGCAATAGCTTCAGGCAAAGTTTTTCTTAAACAGGTTATGTGGAAAAAAGCTGGTAAAACACTCCTCAATTCTATAGATCTGAATGCTTGGTTAAGCCCACTATTCTTTTTGTATGTTAGATAAGGAAACTCAAACCTATACATTTGAATCATTTGTCAGAGACAAACTGAAGGGTACTGGATCCTGGAAGAGAATGCTGGGTCCTTGAATTTTCCATCTTTTACTGTGCAAATGGACTACTTCGTTGTTATAATAAGAGTTTCTAAAATTCTTATTCAATCCAACTCCAATCAAGTCCCTTATCCCACTGACCACATGATTTCTTCTTAAATACCATTAAAGTATTTTGAGTAAAATGATAACAGTATTCTCAGCTTGTCCTTTATTCTAGACATCTTATAGCTTATGAATGAACTTATTCTAGGGCTGAAAGAGGTATCTTTACGAGATATCTTTTTAAAATGTCATGGTATGTTTTCATATCATGGGGTCTGCTTATCATGATATATCATCTATGAAACACCAGGTTGCTGAATAAATATTATATAAGTCTGAAGTAATTTCTATTTGAACAAATACAAACTTAATAAAAAATTGAGCTAGGATTACCTTCCATAAATGCTTGTACTGTTTTGTCCACACAATTATCAAAGTGCTGCAAAACCAGGATGATTTCATTGTTGCTCTTATTGGGAACTACTGCACGCACTGCATTTATCTGGAAAAAATGACAGGGTCATTTAATTTTAACATCAGCAGGTCAGTTGGCAACTGAGGCCTATTACAGTGAATAACGCAGAGTGACATTTCATTTTTAACAGTATGTATTGCTCAGTAGTAGTACATACAACCATCTCACTAAGAATGATTAATAGATGAGTGATAACACATAAAAATTAATTTCAAAACTTAGAAAAGCAGAAAATTTCTAAAAATAGAAAATATGTGGTAGATTTTATTTCAAGAAAGGGTGGTTTAACTTAGGTATCAGGAATTAATTTAGCATCAATGTTTCCTCTTTTTTAGCATACCATAGAAAAATGTGGAAAGTTTAATAAACCACCACCAATCACAACTTAAGATTTTTGTACAGCATTTTTCAAAACATTTTTACTTCATATCTTTTAATTGTACAATAACACAATAAAGATAATTTAAATTATTATAAACTATTTCAGGCATACAAAACATAATGAACACTCACTACATGACAGTTTAAAATAAAAACAGATGCACTTGAAGCCCCATGAAGTCCATCATAAATCCCATTTCCCTTCTCTCCACAGAGATCTCTACCTTCAATTTGGCATTACAATGATACATGTTTTTGCACTTCTATGATGTACATAATGTATCCACAGGTTATATACACTATTGCTTTGCATTACATGTTAAGTTTCATGTTGATAAATGCATGTTATTTAACTGCTACATCATATTCCCATTGTATGAATATAGCCAATTTATTAAATCTTCTGTTGATAGACACTTACACTGTTGCTAATGTTTTGAGTATTATGGAAAATGCCTTAATGAACATTCCTATGCTTATTTGCTGCTGAAACCTCAGTGTCTAAAACAATGTTTAGTACACTGTAAGCAAAAAAAATAAAAAAGTTCAAGTTTTCTGTGAACAGTAAGAGAATGTCTCTATTGTATATATAAAAACTAGAATTCCTGAATAGAAGGGCATCTACAAATTCATTAGGATGCAATGCATAGATGATGTAATGGAGAGTTGAACACCTAGAAACATTGTTGCCAACCAATGTCACCCCAATAAATTTAACAATTAAAAAAAATGCCAGGGAAGCCAGGATGGCTCAGTGGATTAAACGCTCACTTTGCAGACCCAGGGACTAAGGATCGAATCCCAGCCCCGGTCCGTGTGGACCTATATGCTGAACTGGGGAGTGCCCCCAGTTCAGTTCTCACTGGGGCGAGACCCCAGCCCAGTTCCTGCCCTGTGAGGCTCCACGCCCACTTGTGGAATGAAACTATGTGGAAAAACAGATGATGTGAAACTATGGAGACTGTTCTGGGCCCCTCCCCATTTTCTCTGTCTCTGTCTCTCTCTCTCTCTCTATCTCTCTCTCTCTGTCAAAAACAATAAAAGTAAATCTTTTTTAAAAATGCCAGTTTGTCAGATTTATTCCTAAGGTATTTTGTAATTTCTAAGATTAAAAACTAGCAATTTATAATGACTGCATGTTGTTTCCATTTTTATATCGTATTTTCCGGCGTAAAGGACAACGGGGCGTATAAGACGACCCCCTAATTTTACAGTTAAAACATAGGTTTAAGCCTATATTCGCTGTATAAGACTACAGCCTCGGAAGTGGGGGGTAGTCTTATACAGCGAATATAGGCCTAAACCTATGTTTTAACTGTAAAATTAGGGGGTCGTCTTATACGCCCGGTCGTCTTATACGCCGGAAAATATATCAATTTTATATCCAGCAACCTTGATGAACTCTTATTATTACTAATTTGCAGCTTTCTTGCCTTTTCTTCCTTTTTTCTTATTATTTTTGACAGAGGGAGATAGAGACAGAGAGAGAAGGGGGAGGGCCCAAAGCAGTCTCTATAGTTGTATGTCATTAATTTTTCAACATAGTTTCATTCCACACAGGTAGGCACAGAGCCACACAGGTTGGGAACTGGGCTGGGGGCCTCCCAAATGGGAGGCACACCCCCATGAACCTGGGGCCTCCTACATGGAAGCTTGCCCCGGCAGGAACTGAACTGGGACCAGGACTTGCTCCTTGGACCTTGAGGTTGCAAAGCAAGTGCTCAACCCGCTGAGCCATCTGGCATCCCCTTTCTTGGTTTTTCTATGTAGATAATTATATTGTCTATAAATAAAAGCATTTTTTCCTTCCTTTCCAATACTAATTTTCATGTTTTATCTTACTGTACAACGTAAAGTCAGTTATTTCTCCAAAAAGCCTTGGTTCTTTTTGGTAGGGAGTGGTAGTTAACACAACAAGATCTAAGAAGTAGGTGTGTTTACTGCTACTGGGAAGTCATTATTTCTAGGTCATTTCAGTTGATAGAGCTAGAAGATTTTGTTTTTTACAACATGAGTTCATATTGACACTTTCAATTCAAATGTAATAGTAAAAGGTTTTTTCTTATATGATTTTAAACATGTATCCCTTTCCTCTAAACTAAAAATTTTAGTTCCTAAAAAAAGTGGATTTACTGATTAGCTTTAGTGTATAATATTTGCAAAATAATGTTAACAATAACACTATGACAGATTACTACTAATGATAAAACACTGAATAAAATTTAAGATTTATTTGCAATTCTTTTTTTCCTTGAAATACATCCCTCTAAACATGTACATGTACAATAAGTACTGCCTGTGTTCAAAAGTCAGTGGGAAGATTTGTTCTTGTTCACCCTTTCCCTGAAGGTAAAATACTTTTAGGATTTCAATCTTACGTAAGATCTCAGCTCTAATTCCTGACCCTGGATAAGGCTGGAGCATTCGGGCTCTGTGGTAAGACTCATTTTGTTACTGAGGCTGGCAAAACACATCACAAGTCCCCTAGCTCAGGCTTACCAGTCTGGTTTTTAGGTTCCTCTACATCAGGGGTGTCAAACTCAATTAAAACACGGGCCATTTGGTGCAACAGGCAAGATTCACGCGGGCCACATCACATTTACAAATGTCGTCAGAACTGAATCAGCGCGTTTATACACGCCCACAGGCCCACAGGAAAGGCACTGGGCCACGTGTATACTCGTCTTCAGTAGTTAAAGGGTTAACGAGGGAATTGTGTGTACGGTATTCGATCTCCCCTGAGTGCTATTTTCTTCATAACAATTTTTTCTATTTTCATTTTATTTCAGAGCATCGTGGGCCACAAAAAATTACCTCGAGGGCCGCATGTGGCCCACAGGCCGCCAGTCTGACACCCTTGCTCTACATATTCGGTCCCTGAAAACTTCTTTTATTTCTTGTGTTTAGTTATGTATTTAAAATGATGTATGTTATTTTTCATTCTGTATTTCTAGGTATTTTATCTTTTTTTTTAAAGATTTATTTATTGTTTTTGACACAGAGAGAGAGAGACAGAGAGAAGAGGGAGGGCCCAGAACAGTCTCCATAGTTGTACATCATCGATTTTTCCACATAGTTTCATTCCACAGGTGGGCACGGGGCTGCACAGGGCAGGAACTGGGCCGGGGTCTCGCCCCAGTGAGAACTGAACTGGGGGAACTCCCCAGTTCAGTATATGGGTCCACACGGGCCGGGGCCAGGATTCGATCCTCGGTCCCCAGGGCTGCAAAGTGAGCGCCTAACCCACTGAGCCATCCTGGCTTTCCCCTAGGTATTTTATCTTAAGAATGTTTTCAGGTTACCCAGTAAGCAATACTGCTTGAAAAGAAGTCCTTTTATAAATGAGGAAAAATATCTTGCCCAAATAATAATCAATCTGTATCAGAACCCAAGTTTCTTTTTTAAATTATTTTTTAAGATTTATTTTATTCCTTCCCCATTCTGTTTCTGTCTCTCTCTCTCTCTGTCAAAAACAATAAATCTTAAAAAAAAGATTTATTTTATTGTTTCTGACAGACAGACAGAGACAGAGGGAGACAGAGAGAACAAGGAGGGCCCAGAGCAGTCTCCATAGTTGTACGTCATCAGTTTTCGACATGGTTTCATTCCACACAGCTGGGTGGGGGCATCCCGCATGGGAGGTGTGCCCCCTTGAGCCAGGGGTGGGGTAAGAACTGAATTGGGGGCCTCCCGCATGGGAAGCACACCCCAGTTCAGCATACGGGTCCACACGGGCCGAGGCCGGGATTTGATCCTTGGTCCCTGGGGCCACAAAACAAGCACTCAACCCACTGAGCCATTCCCCACCCCAAGTTTTTTTTAGTACACTTGCTTTCATATCACTCCATGGTTTTTTGTTTGCTTGTTTCAGGCTTAATTAAACAATGATAAGGTTTAAAACCATACAAGTGGGAAGCTCGATAATCTATAACCCAAAGAGGGATAATGTGTAATATACATTTTTGAGATGAGCAAAAACTTAGTACCAATCAACAGAAAATGGACTTTTGGCAAAACTTACAGATTCAATGATAAAGGTAAGATATGGGCAATTTTAAAATGTGGAAGTGTTTATAGTATTAAACGTATAAATATCTATGACTCCATAATCAACAATATACTTTAATAAACACAATTTTTTTTTAAAAGCACATAAGCTTTTATGATTTTTTCAGTGTATCTCATTAGGGTAATATTACTTAAAACAGCTGGTTTTCTTCCAAAGGACTATTACTTGGGAGCTCTATTTCTCTTCTTACTCCAAAGTCTCTAGGACTTAAGAATCCTCTTCAAGTAAATGGAAAGATTCTTCTCATATTGTTCCTTTAAAAATGTTGCCAAATGAGATATACATTTAGCTATATAAAATTGTTACATTAATTAGTTAATTAGTATTATGATGGCTTCAAGAGAATTCAGAATGAGTTCATATGAAGATATGCACACACACAAAAAAAAATTCATGTTTGCACTTAGGAGGCTCTGATTCCTCAAAACCTCCAGGGTAGTTTCTGATACGAAGTGGCATTCTGTTTTGTTCTTTAAATTTCACTTAATGAGTCTGTGTAGCCACTGGTTGTTTTAGTACCTAAATTGTATGATGACATTCAAGTTTACTATCCACACTAATTATACCTTTTCTTTCATGTTCTCAAAAGCTCCTCCCTGGGCCAGTACAGTATTGGACTGCAAATCAAAAATGAATCCTGATGAATCTGAAAGAATGAGAAGAAAAAAATATATTAAACAAAATCCAAAACTAACATGTGATATATCCCCCAAACATAAGGGCTAATACCAGCTGCTTTCCTCCCAAAAACAGTTAGCAACTTAGTTACTAATTTGCAAATTCTATTATACAGATAACTGATATCTACATTTGAATTAAAATTATAAAAAATTGGGGGATGCCAGGATAGCTCAACAGGTTGAGCGCTTGCCTTGCAATTCCAAGGTCTGGGAATCAAATCCCAGCTCGTGCAAACCCACATGCTCAACTGCAGCATGTAACTGGTAACCACCAGGTCCATGAGGGAGGCCCCCAGTTCTATTCTGCCCTGCGCAGTCCCACATCTAATGATGTACAACTATGGGGACTGCTCTGGGACCTTTTCCTCTTCTCTTTCACCTTCTCTCAAACAATAAAATGAGAGAAGCTGGGATGGCTCAGCGGGTTAAGCACACACTTAGCAGCCCTGGGGGCCAAGGATCAATTCCCAGCCCTGGTCCGTGCAGACCCATATGCTGAACTGGGGTGTGTTTCCCATGCGGGAGGCCCCTGGTTCATCCCCTGGCTTGTGGGGGCGTGCCTCCCATATGGGAGACCCCTGGCCCAGTTCCTACCTTGCACATCCCCCGCCCACCTGTGTGGAATGAAACCATGTCGAAAATTGATGATATACAACTATGGAGACTACTCTGAGCCCTTCCCCTTCTCTCTGTCTCTGTCAAAAAACAATAAATTAAAAAAAAAACAAAAAACACAAAATAAATCTAAAAAATACTAAAAACTTGATTTTAATAGAAACTGTCAGAGCTTGAGAAAAACACTAAATACATTAACTATATTAGACTGCCCAGTAATCCCTGATATCTTTAACTACCCTGTCTTAATTTAAAAGGCCCTCTAAAAATGTTCCAAGTAAATGGCTCCCCAAAGTAAAATTTAACATTAATGAATATGAATGCGAGTGAGGATGAGAGTTTCTGCACAGCATTTACAATAACACATGAAAGTAATTTTCCATCTTTTCCACCACACACATCACATTTTTAAACTATGAACTCCATGAATACATTCATGTTTGTATCCCAAGCATAATGCTTGATGAAGCAATGTACCTGAGTTTACATACCAAAATAACATGGGAAAATTCAGTTTAATGTGATTACAAAAAAGAATTTGGCTTCCCTGAATTTGTAAAAAGGCTATCTGCAAATTTAATCAGTTTCTTATCTGTGACTATGTGATAAATTACCTTAGCTTTAACACTTAACAAACTCTGTTTTAATCTAATGAGATGCAATCACAGGGAATGTTTAGAATGCTTCCCCAATTCTGATGTGAATACTTATCTGGGATATCTTAGGTTAAAATGTAGGTTCTGATATAGTACTCCAGACTGTGGCCTCAGAGTTTCACTCCCAGGTACAAGCAATATTACTGATCACTGAACCATACTTGGAAGTCCTTGTAGCTTGGGGGTTAGAATTTCAACAAAAGGTAAAATTCTGAGAAAAGGGGCTGCTATGGTCTGAATGTTTGTGTCTGTCCCCCCCACTCTCCACCCCCCACTTTATATGGTGAAATCCTAAAGCAATGATATGGGCAGCTAGGGCCTCTGGAAGGTAAATCATTAGAGGAGCCGTCACGAATGGAATTAGTGCTCTTATAAAAGTGATTCCACAGAGCTCCCTAGCCAGTCGCCTGTGAAGACACAATGAGAATCTGCAGGCCAGAAGCAAGCCCTCAGCTGACCATGCGGCAGGCAGTCTGATCTTAAAGGTCCAACCTCCAGAACAGTTGAGAGATTAATTTCTGTTGCTTGTAAGCCACCCAGACTGTGGCATTTTGTTATAGCAACCCAAATGAACAGAGGTTTAAAAAATACAGTGATATTCTAGACGCTTTCTAAATTCTTTTGCTATTACGTATTTTAATTAAAGCTTCTTTATAGCTCAATCTTTATTCTGTTTTCAAATACCCCCTAGTTGCTATGGAAGACTGATAATTTATGAATTAGAATGATAACACATTTGGTACTAAAACTGAAAAAGAGAGTATGAAGAGAGCCTATGTCATTCCAAGAAAAACTATGCCTGCCAATTACCAATGAACCATGAATTCATTTAGATTTAACCTCTGAAATACTGGCAGTTAGACTGTTACCAAATGAAAAATCAGGTGGCATTTACACAAACTCAGTATTTAAACCTGAGTTTTCCAAAAGACTACATAATATGGTTACTCTTCATTATCTTTAATAACTGAAGAGACACAGTATATAAAGATGAAACTCCTACATAGCCAAATTCCTACCCAGCAACCTTCTCAGAATTGTTATAGGTTAGCTAAATGACACAACTTGACTGTGGTAAATACCCTCTTCCAAATACATTAAGGAGCAGTGAGATGATACAAAAGAATGCATTTATCAGAGAATCAAACTACCAATTTCTTTTAGGAAAAAGAGGGGACACAAAGTAAAGCAGCATTTTAGGGTCTGTATTTAAATGAACTATTAGTATTACTAGCTTCTTATCATCTAACACTGGGGTTTTGTTTTGTTTTTTTCCTTTAGGATGCCTCATGAAACAATGTGCAAGGAAAACAAAGGGTAATTCTGCAAATACCTTCAGTTACTGACCTTCTTCCAAGTTAACATACTTGTATTATTAGGGTTTATTTGGCATACTAATTAGGATAATGATTAAAAATATATGAAGCCACTATTTCAGTCATGATCTCAGCAGGAAACAAAGGGCATACTCAAATTGGGAAATCTGAAGAAAATTTAATAAAAAGACTATTTTTTAAGGTGCTAGTAGGGAGTAGAGAAACCACAAGATGTAGTGTAATACTGCTTGGCTAATAACAGCAACATATATTGCTACCCTGAGGTTTTACTGAGGTGTAAAGAGTTAGCAATTACTGAAACCCAGAGACAGGGCTTTTTCATCTTTGTTTCAGCTGGTGTGGAGAGGGTCAAAGGACAAGGTAAGCCCTCAGTGACCCCCAGGGGAAAGACTGAGGGAATAAATACCCCAACTTCACTCTCCTCCTTTCCTCTGATCTCCTGCCAATGCTGCACAATGAATGACCAAACCAGACCAGAAGTCAAAGGGCAAGAGCCACTGAGGTAGTCCATACAGATCAGCCTCCCAAGGCACAAATGCCAATTTTGTATTTATATTCTAAATCAGAAATCACCAAAAGGGGACAGCGATAATTTAACATCTAAATTTGTATATATTCACCAGCTCATATTGCCTCTTAAGCCAACAACTTAAGTAGATTCAAAACCTTGCTTCAATGAACTAGAGTTTAAATGCCTCTCAGCATTATACAGAAAGTTATTTTTAATTCCCATCAACAATATTTAGTGATTTAACAATTCTCTTACTTCTCCAGACAAAGAAAGCCTAAGACTTACTTAATTCCATGGGTAGGAAATAGGACAGGATTTCATCCTTTGACATTTATCCTATGATAGAAGAGCATGTATGCTCTATCAGAAATAAATTTTCAAAGAAAAACAATGCAGTTAAATACTATTCTCTGGCAAGATTCATGAATATGAGAATCCTTGAGATTGAACTTTCTTATTATCATTTATTTCAATCTATCAGAAATCATTTCAGAAGTTTCTTGGAATTATTTCAAATAGAACATATTTAGAAACATTCTGGGAAAAGTATGTTATTTACAGTATCACAGATAAATTTGTAAATACTAAAAGCTTTGTATTTATTGTTTTTGCTGGCTTCAAAAATCAGGCAAAAGTTGTTTTAGGCATTGAAAATGACACAAACGTATCTGAGTCTGATTATCCCATCTATCAAATCAATCTTTTTCTTAAAAGATTTTATTGTTTTTGACAGAGACAGAGACAAACAGAGACACAGAAAGGGGGTGGGGGGCAGGGGGTGGGGTGGGAGGGCCCAGAGCAGTCTCCATAGTTGCATGTCATCAGTTTTCCACATGGTTTTGTTCCACACAGTTGGGTGGGGCCGCAGGGGGCGAAACTGGGCTGGGGGCCTCCCAGATGGGAGGAACACCCCCTCGAGCCAGGGGTCAAACAGGGAGGGGGTGAGCACTGAACTGGAGACCTCCTGCATGGTACGCACACCCCAGTTCAGCATATGGGCCTGCATGGGCCGGGGTCAGGATTTGATCCTCGGTCCCTGGGGCAGCAAAGAGAGTGCTTAACCCACTGAGCCATCCTGGCTTCCCCTCAAATCAATCTTAAACAAGTATTTTTTTTTTTTTAACTGAAGTATAATTGACATTTACCATATTTTCCGGCGTATAAGACGACTTTTGAAACGAAAAAAAGTCAACCAAAAATCGGGGGTCGTCTTATACGCGGCGTGTATCCCAAAAAACGTCTCGATATGCCGCTAAACGAATTTTCCAACTCGATCCCGCACCAATCACTGCAAGGCTGCTTGGACCACCTCTCTAACTCAGCCAATCCAAGCAGGCTTATTATGCATGCAATATACATGTTCTATCAATGTACGGTATATTACGGTATGTTCGAAAAATGTCATTCATTAAAAATTTAATTAAAAAAAGAACTGGTGTTGCCTCAGAAGTGGGGGTAGTCTTATACAGCAAATATAGGCCTAAACCTATGTTTTAACTGTAAAATTAGGGGGTCGTCTTATACGCCCGGTCGTCTTATACGCCGGAAAATACGGTATGTAACATCATATTAGTTTCAGGTATACAACATAATGATTCAATATTTGTATTTATTGCAAAATGATCACAAGTCTAGTTAACATCTGTCACCATATATACTGAAATTATTTTTTCTTATAATGAAAACTTTTAAGATTTACTCTATCAGCAACTTTCAACTGGGCAATAATGAACTGTAGTCACCATGCTGTACATTATCACCCCAGAACTTATTTTACTGGAAGTTTGTGGCTTTTGAATCTCTCATCCTTCACCCCTGCCGCTGGTAACTACCAATCTATTCTCTGTATCTATGAGCTTGGTTTATTTTTGGTTGTTTCTTAAGATTCCATTTATAATTGAGATCATACAGTGTTTGTCTTTCTCTCGTTCACTTAGCATAATGCCCTCAAGGTCCATCCACATTGACACAAGTAGCAAGATTTCCTTCTTTTTCATGGCTGAATATTCCATTGTGTATATACTGTCTGGGAAATATTCAGCCACGTAACTGCTCTCGTTAACTGACAATGGCTGGAGTTTTTCCAGACAGCCCTCGTATGTGTTACACACACACACACACACACACACACACACACACACACACACACACACACTTCTTTATCCATTCATCCATCAATTATCTTTTTGAGTTAGTACTTCCATTATCTTTAAATATCCAGAAGTGAATTGCTGGATCATATCGTTCAATTTTTAATTTTTTGAGGAACCTCCATACTGTTTTTCATCATGGCTGTGCCAATTTATATTCCACCAATACAACGTTCCCTTTTCTCCATATCATCTTCAACACTGGTTTGTTGTCTTTTTAATAACAGCCATTCTAACAGGTGTGAGATGATATTTCAGTTTTTACATTTCTCTGATGACCAGTGACGTTGAGCATCTTTTCATATACCTGTTGGCCATCTGTATATCATCTTTGGAATTTAACAAGTATCTTAAGTTTTAAAACAAAGTACCGTATTTTCCAGCGTATAAGACGACCGGGCGTATAAGACGATGCCCTAATTTTACAGTTAAAACATAGGTTTAGGCCTATATTCGCTGTATAAGACTACAGCCTCGGAAGTGGGGGGTAGTCTTATACAGCGAATATAGGCCTAAACCTATGTTTTAACTGTAAAATTAGGGGGTCGTCTTATACGCCCGGTCGTCTTATACGCCGGAAAATATGGGTAACTCACCAAATACTAGTTTTGAAGTTGCCATTACTTTAACAGTACCTTGGTATATATATCACCTTTCTTCTAAGAAGCTCATATTTTTGTTATTACTCATTGATATTCCTTATGCATACATGAAATGAGTAACAAAATTACTCACATTTCACCAAGGCCAATTAACTACAGGTAAGCCCTGAGGTGAGGAAGCCTAGACATGGGGATATCTAACAAATGTGATGATTGCTTGTTACATTTTCCCAAACTGTTTGTCAATTTTCTCTTAAAAATTAAAAAGTAAACTCAAGCACAGAGGTTAATACAAGTCTTGTAGAAGTGGTATCTTGTGAACAATTAAATCACCTGAAACTCTCCTTTAGACTAAATACAGCCAATACTCAACCACCTAAAAGAAAATAACCAGGCTCTTGAAACCTTTTTCTCAAAAAGAAAAAAAGGAGATTAAAGATGGCGGCATGAGAGGAGAACGCCGATAACTGCCTGGAAAGGGCCTTGTGAACAGAGGGGAATCCACAAGGGAAACCCTGAGAAGAAACCTCAACTAAGAGAACCACACAACGCAGAACAACACACAAAGGTTAGAGAAAAAAGGGGAGAGCAGGAGAGGGAAAGGGGAAGCAGCGGTTCAGGGACAGAGACTCGGAGCGCGGCCCGGGGCTGGCAAAAACAAAAGGGGGCTGGGAGACTATGGTCAAAGTGGAGCTGGATTGAGGGCGGGCTGGAAGCCGAGACCTAGGGAGCGTGGAATCCCCACAAGACTGTGGACAATTTAACATCCGAACTCAAGGGACAGCACACAGTGCCCTAATCAGATCACAGAGCCTAAAGTGGAACAGGGACTGTGGAGCAGGGCGGCTGCACTTCCCGGCGGGTGGGGTGAGAGCAGGGCACTAGCCCGCAACAGCTCAGCACCCCTGATTTACAGAGGAGATTGACTGTGAAGGAGCGCCTTCTGAAGACAGGGCTCTTGGAGTGAGGGCTGGGGCTTGAGTGGGCATAGCTGCATTGGACGTGCTTAGAGTGAATCCAGCGGTCTCAACAGAGCCGGGAGCATAGAGCGGCTGCCGCCCAAGCTACGGCCTGTGCTACGGCCTGTGCGCACAGGGCTTTTGGCGCCCTGCCCACCGGGCCGCCACGACACCGCTGCTTGCTTGCCAGCGCACAATTGGGCTTTTGGTGCCCCGCTCACCAGGCCGCTGCGGCACCGCTGCCAGTGCGCAAGTGCACAACTGAGCTTTCGGCGCACAGCCCACTGGGCCGCTGTGCATCGCTGCGTGCACGCACCTGGGCTTTCGGCGCCCTGCCCACCGGGCCGCCACGGCACCGCTGCCTGCTCGCCTGCGCACTACAGGGCTTTTGGCGCCCTGCCCACCGGGCCGCTGCAGCACTGTTGCCTGCTCGCGAGTGCGCAACTGGGCTTTTGGCGTCCCGCCCACCAGGCCTCTGGGGCATTGCAGCCCGCAAGCGCAACTGGGCTGCCCCAGTGTCATTGCCTGCGCGCAGGATTGCGCGGCCAACCGGGGCCTCTGCCAAGCCCCAGCCCATACAAGTGCTGCCCTGAGGGCGTAGCTTACAGATACGATTGAAGGAGGGGCAGCCAGGTGAGGAGAGAAAGACCAGAGCTCCTGCGCCCTGCCCGCACTGAACCACCAGCCCCCCTGCTGAAAGAGGAATCTGCTATTGTGTCTCAGGCCTGCCCTAGCTCCTACTCACATGCCCCCACCCCTGGCCACACCTTTACTACCCTGCTATCTAACAGCTAAGATGGCAACCTGAAGTGCCCCAGGACACAGAAGCTGTCTGCTTCCCCCAACCCTCTCCCAAAATCTCCTTCTCCCACAACTGAGTCCAAAAGAAATAATAAAGAGAAGCCCATCTGATAGGCAAACCCCCAGAGGGAAAACAGACTCATGCCTAAAGCAAAAAGAACCACATCAAACACAATGCACACCTCAGAATCCAAAGCCCCTCCAGAAGATCAGGGGCAGTCTTTAGTAAAGGACCTTGCACACTTGGAATCAAATCTAAGTGAAACAGAATTCAGGGCTGCATTAATCA
>PVKE010037373.1:0-15940 GCA_004027555.1 Craseonycteris thonglongyai | reverse complement strand
TATATACATGACTCTATCCAGCTATAACACTTAAAAAAACCCTTGTGTATTATATTTTTAAAATATGTCAGGATGTTTTAGGTTATAATTAACAGAAAATACAAAATAAAAATTTTAATATATATTTTATTTATTTATTTTGACAGAGGAGAGAGAGAGGGAGAGAGATACAGAGACAGAGAGAGAACTGAACTGGGGGAGCTCCCAGTTCAGCATATGGTTCCACACGGGCCGGGGCCGGGATTCGATTCTTGGTCCCCGGCGCTGCAAAGTGAGTGCCTAACCCACTGAGCCATCCCGGCTTCCCCAAAATAAAAATTTTAAAGCTTTGGTTCTCAAACTTGGTGACACATTGGAATTATATGGGGAATTGGAAAACATACCAGAGACCGTTTTTCATCCCCATCATCCATAATTTAATAGGCTAAAGCCTGGGAATGGAGATTTATTATTTTTTTTGAAGAGTAACAGGATGTTTTTTTGTTATTATTATTGTTAAATTTAATGGGGTGACATTGATTGGTAACACTTAAAGGAATGGTGATTTTTAAGGAACTTCATAGATGACTCTAATGTTCAGCAGTGTTTGAGTATAACTGAATTAAACAATGACAGTCGTTGGCTTATGTGGCTGAAGAGTCCGAAGTTATGGCTTGCGTTAGGCAAGGCTTGACACAGTGGTTCAAAGTTCCTGGTTCAGTAGAATATGGAGTGTGGTTGAGAATTTGTATTTGTAACAAGTTCCCAGTCATGCTGATATTCTGGTCCAACAATCATATTTTGAGAACCATCAGATATAAGTATATAGAGGTTAGTAACAGGTAGTCCTTGCCTTTTGTGTATTTTTAAGAAACTAGTGCTTATATCCAAATTATATAGTAAGAGGCATACTCATAAATTTTATATTCATTCATGAGAGGTAAAAATCACTGAGCTCATAATTCCAAAGAGAATTTTAAAGAGAAATCAATAGCTTAAGTGTGACTTCTTCAGAAAGGTATCCTTCAAACATGTATTTGATGTGTTTTCTTATCTTATTTTCAACTTAGGTAATTGCTCTAACTTTAGACCTCAGTGATGGGCTCCTGTATTGGTTGGTTCAAGATAGTCAATGTATTCACCTGTATACAGCTGTTCTTCGGGGCCAGAGGTAAATAATATCCTTCAAAGGCAATTGATTGATAGAAAGAGAATAACTTGTTCCTTAGCTGTATATGATAGTACCCAAGAATCCATTCTTTTAATAAAGGCGTATTAATTATCCACTGTGTTGCAGACATTGGGCTTGTGGGGGAAGATAAGTTTGTAAGCAGCTAATTGCAGTAGAATATGGTAAACACTGTGATGAGGGATGAAAAGAGTGCAGTAGAGACACTGACCAGTGGATGAAAGTCCATGAGGCAAACTAGATGCTGTTTTCACAACTGATTAGGGAAGTAAATAGTGTTACTTGACAAAGGACTATGTCAGTAATGCTAGCAGACATGCTTCTTCCTAATAAGGTTCACAACCCCCAGCTATGTGCCTTTGAGGTAGTTTCTGTTTTTTTTAAGGAGGTATTGTGAACTTCTCAAAACAAAACTTTTATTTATTTTGATTTTCTTTTTTTGTTGTTTTTTTGGTTTGTTTTTTGTTGTTTTGTTTTGTTTGTTTTTTTGACAGAGAGAGAGAGAGAGAGAGAGAGAGAGAGAGACAGAGACAGAGACAGAGACAGAGAGAGAACTGAACTGGGGGCACTCCCCAGTTCAGCACATGGGTCCTCATGGGCCGGGGCCGGAATTTGATCCTCGGTCCCCGGCACTGCAAAGTGAGCGCTGAACCCACCGAGCCATCCCAGCTTCCCTATTTTGATTTTCAATGCCATACATTTCTGAAGAGGGGAATGTCAACACTTGAAAATATTTAGAGAAATAATTTTTTTTTTTTTTTAATTTTTTGAACTGAACTGGGGGCCTCACTACATTCGGGATGCACACCCCAGTTCAGCATGTGGGTCCACCTGGGCCGGAGCCGGGATTCGATCCTCGGTGCTTGTAGCTTCAAAGCAAGCGCTTAACCTGCTGAGCCATCTCGGCTTTCCCAAGAAATCATTTTTTAAAAAGGTTAAACCTCTACTCCGAAAGGTTGAAAAATTATTGAAATAGTTTTTACTGAGTACCAGGAAACGAGTAATTTCAGAAACAGTCAAGCAAATTTTTAGAGTAAAAACTCCTGTAAAATTCCCTCTCATTGAGAAAAACACTGTAAAGGCAATTTAAATAATAGGCCGTTTACTTGAATTCCCTGGTCTGAATAAGAGCACTTTGACTAAAGTATCATTGAAGCAACAGACAGTTATAACTAGTATAAAGTGAAGGACTAAACAGGCTAGAATAATGAAAGCAAGCAAATAAGTGTCTAAGCAAGAATAGGAAGATGTGAGTCAATCCTGAGGAATCAATTAATGGATTGTGCCTTAGATGTGTGGGTATGACCAAAATCACAAGGATTTCCTAAAACCTGTGTGTCACACTCTTGCCATTGCAATATCACATTAATAAGAAAAGCCCTAGAAAATTTGATTTTAGAATACTTTAAGAAAAAAGGTAAAATCAGCTGAATATGAAACTAACAGTAACAACAATTATTGTTGCAAAGTATTTTCTCTTTGCTTTTTTTTTATATACACAAGCACACACAACTGCAAATACAGATACTCTTCAGTACTTGAATGTGGCAGCCCTTCCCTCACTCCTGATAGACATACTAATAATTGATGTCATGTTTTAGCAGCTCTGGGGATATCACCATCACAGAATTTGCAGCCTGGAGTACTTCCGATATTTCCCAGAATGCACTGATGTACTATAGTGGTCGACTCTTCTGGATCAATGGCGTTGGGATGATCACAGCTCAGGAAATAGGTCTGCGTAATAGTGTCTCTGTTTTCGAATCAGCCAAGTTTAATCAATTCACAATTATTCAGACGTCCCTCAAGCCTCTGCCAGGTATATTTTATTTTTGCTTACCCTTGCTCCTCCATACTTTCTGTTAAGTAAATGTTAGGCTGGGATATTTCCTTAAGAATGAGGAAAAGGGCTTTAGTAGTTTCTGTTGGTCTGTTTGAGGTCCGTTTATTCTTAACCCAAATTTACAGCATGAAATGGTCAGAAAAAAAGGTGATTTTCAGAGTGTATTTTAAGAAAGGAAAATTTTGTATTGGTACTATTAGCTATTACAATGAACTTTTTATGTTTTTTTATGATGGTTGGAAACCCTAAATTCCATCTCCCTCTGTTCTTTCTTTCATCCCCTAGGGAACTTTTCCTTTACCCCCAAGGTTATCCCAGATTCCATTCAAGAGTCTTCATTTAGGATTGAAGGAGATGCTTCAAGTTTTCAAATCTTGTGGGATGCTCCCCCAGCAGTGGATTGGGGTAGAATTTTCTACAGTGTGGAATTTAGTGCTCATTCTAAGGTATGACATCAGTTCTGGTAACCTCCATACCTCAAACAGATTGTACCATCTGCATCAGCTCTGCCCACACTGTTTTTTTAACTTTCTTCATTTAGCCAATTCCCTAGCATCTGGTCACCAAGATTATCCCTGAGAACCTTGTCTACAGCCAGTCTCTGACCACTTTGTGGTTAGTGTTAACAACTGGTATGTTAGACACTTTAACTGGCCTATATGGAACAACATGGAACTTACAGCATTAGCACTTCCAAAAATGCAATTTTATACTTTATATAGGAACCAAAGTTTAGAGATTTTAGTTAATTAGGAATAAAATATTTTATGATTCTCTCCCTAAGAAAATAATGTTTTGTGCTTATATTTTAGTTCCTGGCTAGTGAACAACAGCCTTTACCTGTATTTACTGTGGAAGGTCTGGAGCCCTATGCCTTATTTAATCTTTCTGTTGTTCCTTATACTTACTGGGGAAAAGGTACCAAAACATCTCTATCACTTCGAGCACCTGAAACAGGTACAAAGGTCAAAATATATTACAAAAAAAAAAAAAGGCAGAATCTCATTTTTCATGATTTAGAATGGATAGTTAATAATTTTAAAAAATAAGTCATTTTTGTAGACATGTTTAAAGTCAATACTCTTTCAATGACTCTCTGGAGATTAGAATAGTACCATTAAAATAAATCTGTATACTTTATTGCAAAAGAATATTTCAAAGATTTCTTGAAGACTGTTTCACTTGATTGTAATGACATACAAGATGCAGAAACATGTTGCAGATAGTTTGTGAAATGCTTTATAAGAAAAATGAGGAGACAGTTTCATGGAAGGCTGGCTTACTGGGTTATGTTCTCATAGTTGGTAACTCAGAATCTTCTGTAGGTGAATAACTGATATCTAAATTTAATGTTTTTCTTTGAACTATATTTTAAAAAGGCTACTAACCATACCTTTACATGTGTCTACCACATTAGTGTGTGCAAAGCATATTTATGTGTATCACTCCTTTATTAAATATTTATTATGTACCTATCATGTGTCAGAAACATTGTTTTATCATTTAATTTGATCCTCACACAGCTCTAAAGTAGGGAGACTGGTGTTATTATCTCTATGATGAAAATGAGAATATGAAAGCCCACTAGTTGCCCAACGTTAAATAGCTAGTGAGTGACAAGGCTGGGACTTAATCTGGACTTTTTACTATAGTTTCATCAAATCTCCATTTAGTCGTTTTTATAAATGTTGGAAAATGATAGTATCTTATTTATTATTTATTAATTTATTTATTTAAGTTATACGGACTTTCTAGCATAGGACTTGGCAGGCAGTAAGAGCTCAATAAACATGGACATTAATTTAGTATTGCATTTTTTACTATTATGATTCTTTCCACAATATTTTTCTATGCGTGTCATAACAGGAGTATAGTAGAGTCTGGGCAGGTTCTTGAACACTTAGCATTTAGGTCCAGGTATGCCATTTTTGAGAATGTCTTGTGATGTCATCCTTGGTTGGATTCTTCTTTGAAAATGGACTTTACTACATTCATCAGGTGATGCACTGAGTGCTAAGGTCATGAGCCCTCTACTGAATGTTGGGGGCAATAAGGATAAATGATAAAATTTGGCCTTTGCCATAGATAATTTATAATATAGTTGGGAAATTATTCAAATAAATAGATATTTATTAAGCACTTACTGTGTGCCAATCCTATATTACATTTGGTGGGATTTAGCAACAAGTAAGAAAATGTGCTTTCTCTGATGGAGCTCATGAAACAATAGAGAAATAAACACATTCTGCTAAGGATAATAGAAATAAGAATGAGAACTGAGTAGCAATGGCATAGAGTAAGTAGGCAAGACTACAAAACCTTCACCTTTGTCAAGCTGCCTCAACATTCTTAGGACAGGGCACTATACACAGACTGGTGAGGTCAAGGAAGTTCTTTGGGGAGTGGAAACTAGCTGAGCTCTGAGGGATGAAGCAAGACCAGATGTCTCATGTGAGTAAAATGGAGATGGGATAACAAAGTGATGAACATTAAGAAGTAATGGGATTGAAGAGGGAAAGAGAAAAGATGTTTTGGAGGAGTCTTAAGAAAGAAGAAAGATACCTTGGATGGAATGACTTGAAAATCAGGCAGAGAAATTTCTCTTGAATAAGAAAGAGAGAAATCAATTAAGGATTGGACAAGATTAAATTGCTTGGTTTGTGTCTAGAATTAACTATGACCCTCTAAACCATACTCTTGGGGGACTTCCTGCCTCCAGGGAGGACTCCAGGTGAGAGGGCCTGGGATCCCCGATATGCTGTATTTTATAGCCTGAACTCACCAAAGGCTGAATAGAGTAACTGCCTTCCTTCCTGGTGACTGCTCTTTCTACTTCAAGCTATAACACTCCATGGAGATGAGAGTAAATATGGTATTTTATGAAGAGAACCAGACACCTTCCATCTATACAGGGTACAGACAAGAAAGATACGCCTAAGTGGTAGTAAGAGGGATTGGATTTGGGTTGGAGATAAAGGTTTGTCGAAATATTTGCATGTGTGCTGCCAAAGTGAGCATAGATTTGCTGAAATATTGAGGTAGGTTCCTGAAGAAATCTATGGAATATTGTCTTTTGAAGATTTCTAAGACCAAGATTGATATACCTCAACTGTTGGGAATGAGAAATATTTATTATTAAATTGTTCCATACTCTCATCTTGAGTGGTAAAAGTCAACCGTATATTCTTGTCTGCCCTATCTGTATTTTTTATTTTCAGTTCCATCAGCACCAGAGAACCCCAGAGTATTTACATTATCAAGTGGAAAATACCACAACAAGAATGAAGTTGTGGTGGAATTTAGGTGGAATAACCCTAAGCATGAAAATGGTGTGTTAACAAGATTTGAAATTTTCTATCAAATATCCAATCAAAGTGACAGAAACAAAACATTCGAAGACTGGATTGCTGTCAATCTCACACCAACAAAGATGTCTTTTCAGATTGAGGGCATGAGTCCTTGGAACATTGTTGCCTTCCAGGTATGAGAATGAAAACAGGGAATTGGGAATCTTAAAAGTGCAAACAGAAAATTGATTAAATGCAGCACACTCACAAATTATTGTAGATTTGCACACCTGGAATCTGTGTAATTTTTCTATAATCAATGCCACCCCAATAAATTTAATAATAAAAAATGTAATAAAAACAAAGACTTCTTAATATACATGCCCCATAGTTTATATATGATATATACCTCTATATCATATACCGATAATAATATATAGTAGAACATAGTAAAATGTATTTAATATTAGAAGTATAATAAAAATAATCCAATAGTTTGTTGATTGAGAAGGCACTCTGAGGATCTATATTTTGACACCATGCTATGGTGTCAATTTTCTTTTATTTTTTTTTATTGTTACGTTTATTGGGGTGACATTGATTGGTAACAATTAGATAGTTCCCGGATGTACAAGTCCATATCAATTTTCTTTATAGACTGTTGTACATATGCAGGGTTTGGAAATGGAAATGATTTATTATACAATGAAAGACAGTGGGAAGGAAAATATACAGAACTCAGAAGACTTGGTTCTTCTGCCAGTTTATACATCTGCCACTATGAATAAATTACCTTAAATATGACCTGTGTCCACTTTCTATGCCTAGTAGTTCTGAGGATTGAAATAGACAATGTGTGTAAAAGTGGTTTGAAATTTATAAATCAATTTCAAACATAAGGTTTAATTATTTTCTTTTTATAAATCATCATTTTTAAATTTCTAGTTGTTGAAGTCAAGATAAGTAGAAATTTATCATAACCTGTATCATTTTATTACTGTTAAATTTCTATATAACTTAATTTTGACACTAGCTAAAGCCATTTTTTAGAAATTTAAATTTTTTGCAGTAGAGATTTATGCTTCTAGACAAGAAAATCTTCTAATATGAGTATGGGGTAATATTTTTCCTCTTAGTGATTTATTGCTATATATTTTGATGTAAATAACTAGTTGAAACTTTTATTAATGTGTACAAAGAGCATGAAATGAAACACACAATAATTTATCAGTGTCTGAACTTAATTTTTGTCACTAAGGACACTGTTGAATTTTCTTTTTTTATTCTTTAGGTTCGAGCCTTCACATCCAAAGGACCTGGACCATTTTCTGGCACAGTAAAGTTCAAAACTTCAGGTACCAACCTGTGTAAATAACAATTAGCATTTTTAACCTTTGGTATTCTAAGGGAAATGAGGACTATCTCTGAGCTGAAGTTAAAGTCAAATAAAGTAATCAGTTTTTATCATCATCAAACATGCTTAAATAAACCTAGGCTTAGAGCATCTCAACTGTCTTCATTGGGACTGGTATAATAGATGAACCCAAAGATTTCAAAACAACCTAATACTGAATCAGGGGATTTTGGTAAACTAAAGTCATTTTTCTCATATATATTATTTTTTTTGTTTGTTTTGTTTTCAGAAATCAACCCATTTCCATATCTCTTAACTCTTTTTGGCAACAAGATAGTTTTGTTAGATGTGGATCGAAGTCAAGCAGTATGGATGTTTTCAGCAGCAAGAGGCATCAGTGCCACGGGCTACACAGCTGACAATGCCATGGTGTATTATGCTCAAGGAAACTCACTCTTCCTTCTGAACACACACAATCAGTCCAGCTCTGAAGTATGTCACTGTGTTATGCTTTGGAGAGGAAGTACAGCATTTGCATATCACACTGCCCTATAATTCAAATGACTGGCCCTCTGGTGGAGCCATTAAGATTAGAATGGTTGAAAACAACAGATGCTGCATTAATTAGTCACAAACGAATTCAGTTTAGGTTTTAGGCAAATGTCATTCAGGATTAAGTTAGCCTACTGTTGTTGGGTTTAAGGCACTGTGTTAGTTCTTGGGATAGAGGTGGGAAAAAAAAAAATCACAGTCCTTGAACAAACCCAGTCTTGTATTAGTGCAACACTAGGAAGACAGTATTGATTAGTGCTTAAGAGGGTGAGATTTTAGAAGCTGGTAGCCTAATATTTTTATTCTTACTCCATCACTAACTAGATCTGTGACCATTGGCAAGTTATTTAACTGCTGTGGTTATGAGATACCTCATCATTATAGGGTTCCTGTGAAGGTTAAATGAGATAATACATATAAGGCACTTAGCACAATGTCTGGCTTGTGGTAGGCATTCACTGAATGTTAGTGAATGGAAAAGGTAGACAGAACACAGCCTGTAAGTGCTATGATAAGGACAAGAAGTGGTAGAATCACAGAGAATGGAGGTTTGGATGGTGATGGTAGTGGTAGAAGAGAGACATCTTGGGTGCAGTGAAGTTGAACCAGGTGAAGGTGGAAAAAAACTGAAGGAGTAGCAAATGCAAGGCCAGGGAAACAGAACCACAGCATGTTCAGGGTGCAATAAATTGAGGAAGTTTAGAATGTAGATGGGGATGACAGGGAGTGAAAGGCAGATGGTAAAGCTGGAGAGGTAGGCAGAAGCCTGAAAATAATAGGTCTCCTTTAATATTGCTATGAACTTGAATGTCAATCTTGAAGCTGACAGCAAACCATTATAGTTTAGTGGGTCATTAACATGACCAAGTTGTTTTAGAAAGACCTCTGTGTTAGCCGGTGTGAATAATTTAGAGAAGGTTACGTCTGAGACAATTAGGAGGCTATCATAGAAATCCAGACAGGAAATACTAGACAAGAAATGAGAGGCAGTGAGGTGAGAAAGGAAAGAACAAATTGGGGAGATATTTAAAGATTTATTTTTTATTGTTTTCAGGAGAGAGAGGAAAAGAGAGACAGAGACAAAGGGGAAGGGCCCAGAGCAGTCTCCATAGTTGCATGTCATCAGTTTTCTGCATAGTTTTCATTTCACAGGTAGGCGCAGGTCTGCACAGGGCAGAAACTGGCTGGGACCTCCCTTATGGGAGACACACCCCAGGAGCTGGGTTGGGAGCTGAACCAGGGGCCTCCCACATAGGAGGCTCACCCCAGTGATAACTGAACTGGGGACGCACCCCAGTTCAGCATATTGGTCTACACGGGCTGGGGCTGGGATTTGGTCCTTGAACCCCGGGGTTGCAAGATGAGCACTCAACTCGTTGAGCCATCCCAGCTTCCCCAGAGAGATATTTAAGATGTGACTAATTCACTATGGGTAAACATGGGAAGAAGTCAAGGATAAGCCACATCTGATGTGATTGCTTTTTGGGTGAATGGTGAGAATCCATAAAAACATAAATGCAGTAGAAAAGGAGGTTTGGGGCATGGAATGATGAATTCTTTTTTCTGGGATTATTCATATGTGTAGTAAGCAGTTTGATATGTGAATCAAAACTGGATGAGAAATCTTACCTGAAGCTGTATATTTGTAGCACAGGTTTATGTATTACAGTTGAAGCCATGATAGTTAAAATTAACCAGAGAAACTATACTATGTGAGAAAAGGACCAGTATTTTAATGGTACACAATCCAGAGTTATTGATATTTTGGATTATAAAAGAGAAGTGCAGTAAATAAGTAATGTGAGTGATTACAGGAAAGTCTTTGAATTTGAAAGAAATAACCACTATCTTCTTGGCACTATTTTCTACCAATTGTTAAGATTTTCCAAGACACACTGATTTTTGATGTCACACTTATTGCAATTGACTGGATTTCAAGGCACCTGTACTTTGTGCTAAAAGAATCACAAAATGGAATGCAAATATTTGATGTTGATCTTGAACACAAGGTGAAATATCCTAGGAAGCTGAAAATTTGTGGCAGAAATTCAACAATAATCTCTTTTTTTGTATATCCTCTTCTAAGGTATGTCAAGTGTGAGTATCTGTTTCTGTTGTGATGAAATAGAGGCATTCAATGTAATATCTGGTTTAATATTATATTAGAAGTCAATGATGGTAAAATGAGGTGCTTAGGGTTTTTGACTCACTATATTGACTTATAGTAAGTAATTCTATGTGTAAATTTTGCTCCCACAATCACAACGATATAAACTGAATTTATAAGGACAATTTGGTTAACTTAAAGTTGGTTAATTGCCAGCAGGAAATCAAAGCAGATGTTTATATCAGTAAATTATTAATATCCTCAGTTGGTAAGAACAAGGAGGGGACTGAAACAATGGCAGAAGATGAGCAGGAAATGGATGGGCAACATGTCTTCTTCATAAGATGAGTTTTAAGGCATTCATTCAACAATTGAGTTGGCAGTTTCTCAGGTTGCAAAAATATATTTTCTTTGTGCCATATCAAACATATAATCTACCGGTATTTTGAGACTAGATTGTTAACTAGTTAAGAAGCAAAAACAAATTTGAGATGAAGAGAATGGAGATGAAACGTGTGCCATTAGCCCCTTAACACAATGGCTAAGGTCATGATAGTTCAAGGCTTTTGTTGTAAGTGCAATTATTGAGAAATCATTGGAAAACGGTACAAATTAAATTTCCTGTAACCTCTTCACTTTCAAAAGAAGGTTACTGGACACTCAGACATGCTCTCTTTAAAGGCTGCATTTGTCTCCCCAGCCATTAGTATTGATTGATATTCATTAGAAAGTAATATTTGCAATGATATGTTTTACTCATTAAGTTGGAGTGTCTTCCTCCCAACCCCAATAGTCGCCTGTATTGGACAGAGGTTTCCGATTTGGGCTCTCAGATGTTCTACTACAGTATTATCAACCAGACCTTGCACCACATTCTGCAACTTGCAACCACAAAACATTCAGATGGAAGGAACCAATGTTCTTGCAATGTGACTGAATTCGAATTAAGTGGAGCGATGACTATTGATACCTCTGACCTAAAGAAACCACAGATATACTTTGTCAGAGGGCAAGAGATCTGGGCCATGGATCTGGAAGGATGCCAGTGTTGGCAAGTCATCATGGTGCCTGCTCTGTTTGGTAAGACACCCATGTGTGTACATAGAGCTTCATCAGCAACGGCAACCTCTCCTGTCCTGTAGATAAGGGCTTATTTTCCACATATTCTAAAAAATATATACATACGGGATCTACCCTGAACCATGCCAAATGTTCTTGTAGAGTTCAAGTCAAATTGTTTCCGGGCAAATAGTGTATAGAGATGCACCTAATTTTCTGTATTGGTGAGGATTTTTTTTCTTACTGTTATTTTATAATTAACAGTAAAGCTATAAATTATTGAGCTTAACTATATATTCTAAGCATGCTATTAAATAAATTATTGCATTTAATCTTCACAACACCCCAATGAAGTAGGTACTAGTATCATTTTACAGATGGGGAAACTGAGGCTGAAAAGATAAGGTAATTTGTCCAAAGAGCTATAATCAGTTAGTAGAGGAAATGGGTTTTGAAACTGGACCTAACTATAACATCCATAATCTTATTGTTAGTATCCTACTTTATTTCCATTTTGATGATTTTATTGACTTCACTTTAGCATGAGTTGGTCAGTGGTTGATAGATACATCTATTAAATTCAAATGTTTGTGGGAGAAGTATTTGAAAGTCTCAAGTGATTTGTAAGTATAATTAGGAGTATTTGCAACAGAAAAAAATATACACTCTAAACACCCTCATATATTCTTAAAAGTCTATTTCTCACTGTCTACTCTGGTAAGTACTAGTCACATGTGTTGATTTATGTTTAAATTAATTAAAATAAAATACAATTATAAATATAATTTTGTAGTTACACTAATTGCATTTCAAGTAATCAAATACCACCATTGGCCAATGGCTACTGTGTTGGGCAGCATAGATATAAAATATTTCCATCATCAAAAGGGCTATTGGGCATTGCTGGTTTACATAGTGAAGTTCTGAAATTTCAAACCACTCTATGTGTGTGCATGTTAAAACTGCACATATGGTTTTGTTGACATACCATCCAGAGTGTTTTAGAAACAATTCTGATGTACTCTCAATGGACTTAAGAATAAAGATAATGTTTTGAACTTCTCTTATTAAGAAAATTACTTGTTTTTGTTGAATTTGTGACAAAGACTCTTTTTTGGATCAAATTTTGGGTAGGGGGGTTTGAACCTTCTTCTTGCCTAGGCCTTGATCCAGGCCTTTTATGTCCCTTCTTGTTGAGGCCAGTTTTAGTGAGAATCCTACTAAGGTAGTTTAGAAAGTCCCTCCTCATACCACCCCCTCCCCCCGCCACACACACACACATACACATACGTACTCCCCATACTCTTAATAGAAGATTTAGTTCTTCATCCTCCTTCCTTTGATATTCTTGGCATGCCTTTAGCAAGAATCCTATTAGGCCAGTTTAGTAAGACTCTCCTTCCTCTTGATGTCTCCACTTAGTAATTTTCTGTCCACTGACCTCCTCACCCTGCTTTTTGGTTATAAATCCCCAGTACCGTATTCTCTGATGGATTCAGAGTTGAGCATATCTCTTCTCCCTACTGCAATATCGCAATAATCCTGACTAAAGTCTTCCTTACCATTTTAACAAGTGTCAATAACTTTATTTAACATCTAATACACAAGAATTATCTAATGGACTATTTATTATCTTATAGGTATGGAACTGGTCACTTTTTCATGAATCCATAATTGAAATTCATAATCCTAAAATTTGAAAATTAGAATGACTTTAGAGAACATTTATCTGACATAAAATTAGAAAAAATCCTCTCTACAAAAACAGTCTTGCTCGAACATTTGCTCATGAAAAATGTACTACATTATAAGGAAGTTGAAAATACTTTTTGACAATTCTGAATATTAGAATTTTTCCTCTTGTATCTAGCCAAAATCTTCTCCCCATTTCTCTCATTTATTGGCCAGAGTCTGACCTATAAATTTACAAATTAATCAATCACTTTCTACATGATAGCCATTCAACTATATAGAGAAAGCCATCATATCCCATTCTTAGCAGTTCTTTTAGAGGAAAAGTTCAAGTGTGAGAACTATTCCTCAGGTGATGTGGCTTCTAGATCTTTCTTCTCCCTAGTCACTCTCTTATTGTTTCACTTTACTCTCATTATGCTCTGATCAGTTCAGGGGAACTCTGAGTTTCTATGTCTTCTTTTACTGCAACTAAAAGTAGCTTCAGGTCTTTGGGCTACCTGTGACTTGGAAACCCATAGTCTTTTTTATGTTAATTATCATGAAGCCAGATTTCTTTCATTCGTTATTTATAGAGTTGGTTTTAGGGTGTCATATTTACTCCTATTAAATTTCAATTCATTTCCTTATTCTGTTGTAATAATTTTGAACTTTAAGTCTGTGACTGAAATTACTAGTGACAGTAAGAGTCAATGTATTATCTGCAAATTTGATAAATATGTTTACTGTGCATTCATTCCAAATCATTAATACAAATAGTGAACAAGATACTGAGCCCAGTGCCTATCATCTGCTACCATTTTAGGTAGTCATTGTTTGACTTAGAGTTACAAAGGCCCGTTGTAAATCTTGGCTCTGCCCTTTACTAACCTTGTTGGCCTTGAGATTATTTAACTTCTCCAAGGCTTAGTTTCCACTTCTACAAAGTGAGGCTAATAATAAAAATACTTACCTTATTGTCTTGATAGATAGCTAAAATGAGAAAATATCTGTAAAATTTTTAGCCTGATAGCACAAAGTGTTAGTTTTTTTATATTGAGATAATAGAAATATTCAAAATTTAGCATTTATGCTAAAAAAAAAAGGATTTTACATATTGTTTAGAGTTGAAAATGTAAGATATATATTTTGTTCTTTATTTTATGTTTTTCAATAACAGGAAAAACTCTTGTTAGCTTAACTGTAGATGGGGAATTTTTATATTGGATCTCTGTGGTGAAGGGCAGCACACAGATTTATCAAGCCAAGAAAAGCCCTGGGGCCAACATCTCTCAGGTGAAGGCCCTAAGGAGTGAACACATCTTGGCTTACAATTCAGTTCTACAGTCTTTTCCAGGTAAGAAAGCCACAGTTAATCAGCTTGTTCTCCCAGCTTAAGATCAGGAAGGTCTCATAATATCTCCTTCTCCTGGATGTTTCCCCAACTCCTTTGCTGTGCTCTCAGTGTTGCTTCAAATTGTCAGGATTTGGTGTGTGCTGCCATCACTGTTTACCCTGAATCACAATTTATTTCCATGTGTACACACTGCTCAGGCTGTGGTAGACAACTTCAGACATGGGAAACTCTTTTCCTGTCATGCTTTCTGCGTGTTCTCTTTCTCTTCTCAGTCCTGAGACTTCTCTTTTATTTATTTTATTTTTTTATTTTTTTTCTCTCATGAGTTTTAGACCCCCAGTGATGTAAAAAAGCATTGCATAAAATTTTAGCTCTTTTTTCAAGGCAAAGTGTCTTTTTTATCATAGTACTATTCTATGAGCTATGCCAGCCATTTAACACAGGTACATTTGTGTTACCATTTTATTAAGTTCCTATCTTTTTAAAAATGTGTCACTCTGAAGTTTTTAAACATTGTGCCCTTAACTCTATTTATATCATAAACCCTGTGGATTTTATTTTGCAATTTTGTATAATGCAATGACTTTTAGGAGGGCATGTATCACATTATGAGCAGAACTATGTGCTTACTTCTGAAAGTCATAATTTCAAAAACATTTGAAATGTAAAATACAACTCACTCAATAAATACAGGATTATATAGATTCATGGGTGACATTGAAATCTAATGTGCTTTCTGAGTTTTCTCTATAGCTCTCATTGCCATTAAGGTGCCTATGTCATTCTAAGATAAGTATAATTTGCCCTAGAGAGGGACAGAAATGAATGAAATAAACTCAAATAATCTGTTTAAATGCATTTATTTATAAAATATGAGGTTACAAAATATAAAATAGAAAACTTTATAAATAAACTGAGTGCATGTTTTGGTAAAGGAATTCAGTTTCTACTTTGAGAAATTTAAGAAATTTAAAAAGTCCTTGGGGAAGCCAGGGTGGCTCAGTGGGTTAAGCGCTCACTTTGCAGCGCCGGGGACCGGGGATCGAATCCTGGCCCCGGCCCGTGCGGAACCACATGCTGAACTGGGAGCTCCCCCAGTTCAGTTCTCTCTCTGTCTCTATCTCTGTATCTTTCTCTCTCTGTCAAAAATAACTAACTAAATAAAAATATATTTAAAAAGTCCATGTAACATCTGTTTGAAACTGGACACACACTTGCACGCTTGTCCCTAAAAAGAAAAGTCCTAAAGCCAGCATGAATTTTTATAACTAGAATTTATTTATGATTAATATAATGCTCTCATTACTTCATTCAAAATAAAAAGGATCTGGGGGAGTAGAGAGTGGGCATCAAATATATGGTGATGGGAAGAGAGCTGATTCTGGATGGTGAGCACATAATGTAATACAGACAACATAATGTAGAATTGTAAACTTGGAACCTATGTAATTTTTACCAGCCAATTTCACCCCAATAAATTTACCAATAAATTAAATTAAATTAAATTGAAAAGATCAACTTTATTTTGTTACTGCCTAGGTA
>PVKE010037372.1:0-15940 GCA_004027555.1 Craseonycteris thonglongyai | reverse complement strand
GCACTTGTTATCCCTTGTCTTGTTGATTATAGCCATTCTAACAGGTGTAAGATGGTATCTCATTGTGGTTTTTATTTGCATCTCCCTAATTGCTAGTGATGTGGAGCATTTTTTCATATATCTGTTGGCCATATGTATGTCTTCCTGAGAGAAGTGACAAATATTTCTTAAGAGCGGGAGCTCAGATTCTTATCTGGTCCCCAAACTAAACCCTGTTTTCATTCCCCACACCTTGCTAGGCTCAATAAAAGTTTATTAAATAAATGAGTCCATAAATCAAGGGATTAATAAATGTCCTGCCTAAGAAGTGAGGGGAATGAAGAAACAGATAAAATAATTGAAACTTGAGAAGACTCAGTCTGATTAGAGGAGTAGAGTTTAAAAGTTTATATCCCATATTTTCCTGAAATAATAGATAGTCACATTTTAGAAAGAATTCTGATATAAAAGTATGTAGTAAATTTATTTTGAATTGAATATCATAGTATATAAGTATAGGCATCAGCTGAAAATAATAATGATAGTAGCATACTTTGTACAGAATGAAAATAGTGATCCGAATCATTGCTTAACCAAATCTGATTCTGTTTTCCCTGGAGATCTGGGTATTGACATTGTGTCTAGACATGCACCAAAGGTTGGCTGAGAATTGATCAAATGCCAGCTACTTACCTGCACCAGGTAAATATTTCAATTACCCTCCTATCCCAAATTACCCTTTTAACCCACAGTGAGAATTTTTGCTTAAATGATTTGGATTTCCAAAACTCTATCTAGGTGATAAAAAAAAATGCTTTATGTTCCTATCAAAGAGTTTTTATCCATTTGACTCTGTTTAGGCAACAGTTACTCTTCGTCACCAAATTCAAATAGAACTTTTACAGATAAAATAAGATATCAACTTTTTGTTTATTTATTTTTTGTTAAATTTATTGGGGTGACATTAATTGATAGCAATTACATTGTTTCCAGGTGTACAATTCTACATTACATTGTCACTGATTAAATTATGTGCTCAGAGAAATGGGGGGTGGGGTGGGAGAGTAGGGAAATCAAGTTTTTGGTCAGAATACTTTTCTTGTATATGCCAAATGTCTTCGTTTTCAAAATGTCCTTAAAAGATCACAAAAGTATTATTACAATGCTTGCAAATCTGGCTCCTTTTTTTTTTTCTTAAGTTAATGATGTGGGATGAGAGATATTTCATCTTTTATACAGTTATTTGACAGTGATGAATTTAATTCATTCTATCACATTGAATGATACATTTATATTCAGTATGTAGTTTAAAATTTCATAAATGATTAAAGTCCCTGTCGTTTTAATTATAATATGCAGAGAGCAGCCAGGACTTATTTGCAAAGAATAATGTACAAGTCAATAAATTTGGTGAGTACTCCTGACAACATATAAATAATGACTTTATAAGTATAACTACCTGTAGTTGAAAACTAACAAAGGTCCCTGTTTGAGTTTTTATAAACAAGCTGATGTAGCTTTCTACATAAGCTCTTTGTGGTTCTAATTTGCTGTATTAAATTGAAAACATAATAATGCAATGACATTACATGAGTGGTAAACCAATTTCAACCTAGGGTCCAGCAAGTCAGCCCTGATCACGTTCCTGCCCTTGGTCACTGAAAGGGGCGTGAAGGATTTAAACCAGGAATTGTCAGATATCCTCACCCACCCGATATGGCCCAAACTCAGGGCCACATTGTACCGTTGCTACTACCCACTCTAGATTGTACACTGCCACTTACAGCTAGTCATTTTTGTAAAGAAAAGAGCCAATTTTAATCTGTGTATTCATTCATTTAGCAAATGTTGACTAAACATCAATTATATGCCAGGCACCACTCTATGCTCTGAAGTTACTGTAATGAACGAGACAAGCAAAGTCAAACCTGTTAACCTGTCTGGGGTAAAGAAAGAAAGAATCAGAAAATGATCAGAACTTTACGGGTTACGTAGAATTATAAAGTATGACCCAGTTCCTCTTGGACTTCACATTTTGTTTATTTTAGTGCATTCCTTTTGACCTCAAAATTCCACTTCAACACAAGAAATTAAAACTATACTGACAAAGCAGACTGCCCTTGCTTGGCTCCATCTTTATATTCAGTAATAACTGAGATAATCTAATTATCTTAGTGATTCCAATGGGCAGAATGCCATCTCTCCTCTGAGGGATATCTGAAACTATCCCTCACAAAAAGTCAACTAGAAGAGTAGATATTTCTGTTACTCCCACAATCTTAGCACAGTGAGTGTTGGTCTTGGCCAAAAGATCTAGTAGCTCAACCTTCTCTCTAAGATTATGAACCTAGTAACGTGGCAAATAGACCGTAAGTGAGGTTTAAACTTGGGCCTAACACAAAGCATGTCAGGACAAGCGTAGTCTTCATTCAAGGTCTGTGCTAAGAACAGAAGGCTGACAAGAATCTGAAATGTTAATATACTTCACCTTCATTTAGTCTCAAACATCTGTGGATGAATTCTATGATTTCTTATCAGGCAACATTTTCCAAGATCATGGATGCTCAATTTATGGAAGTCATGCCTATACTGTAACTGCAAGTTTGCATCTATAATTTTATTGCAACTGGTCCTTTGGATAGTTGTATTTCCCAGAAGAAAGAGAAACAGAAGAAAGAAATAGGAAGAAAGGAAAGGAGGGAGAGAGGGACCATGGGAAGAGGAAGGAAGGAAGGAAGGAAGGAAGGAAAGCATTTACCAATATGGATTTCAAGCCTCTAACATGTGAATTTTACATACATAGAGAAACTGTTAACATCTCAGAGGGCACAGGAACATAAAAAGGGAGAAATGTCTTCTCTGTGATGCTTGATATAAAAAACCCTATACCCATTTTGACCCAGCTCATTTTTCTTCATCTCTTCTCCTATCCTGCGATTCCTTACTCCAACCCTTGCACTCCCAATGCCACTACTGAAATAAAGAAGAAATCCTTGCAAATGCCTTAGAACTAAAATACAAAAGTCAAACTGTTAACCTATTACCAAAACAGATGACTCAACCATCATCCCTAAGTTGGGTGTCTGGTAGAAACAATGACAGACCTTTAACTGAAGTGCTAGTGCAGGGTGACAGCCTAATGAACTGCCACCTAGAATCATTTTGGGTTAATAAGCCACCTGTCTTGTAAGTAGCAGTCACATTGGTCTTTGAAGCCTACCTCAATACTGAAACTCTTGATGAAGTTCTTCCTGTGCCAAAGGAACTCACTAACAAAGCCACTGAGTCAATTTAACCTAGGGAAACTGGACCCAGTAGACCAGGCTATCAGAGTTCTGTGTTGAGATAATTACTGCACTAAAGAGAGCATATGGGCTATCAGAGCTGGCACATGGCCTACACCAGCTGTTACCTGGGCTCTTTGGAAAACCTACTGAACAGCATTTTGGACACAGCACAGCTCTGTGTAAGTTTTCCAGGGCTTCTACTGGGAGATCTTCATAATAAATTTATGTCCCGTATAAGGGAGGATTGTACCCAGTAACGTAACTGGAACAAGCGTGTTAAATTTTTTCTGGCAGAGAGAATATCACTGGCTGAAAGGGAAAAACAATCTGGGATGTAAACAAGCACAAAGCCTGCAAAGCCAGGAATAATCAAAACATTAACTAGCATAGGTCCCCCTGTCTTAAAAAATTAAAAAGGTAACTTTAACATTGAGAATTTCTTTGAAAACAATTAACACAGAAGAATGCATTTAAAATATTATCACTGTGTCTAGCACACAATAAAGGATAGTTGTTCTTTTTAGTATTCTTACAGTATTAATCCTACCTACTGACGTATTTGGGATTCCTGACCTGCCTCAGAGTAGACCCTTCTTCTAGCAGTATAGCTCCTAGAACTATTTTACTTCAGGAAAATATTTTTTCCGAGAAAGGATATCAAAGTGTCAGCCGATGAATGCCTCCTAAAGACAAAAACTTTCAATTGTGTGTAGCAGAGTTTCTTCTAAATGACTCCCAAGACTTGACAACTATAGTATCCATGACAAACCCTCTTGAAATTCAGTTACTTCTAGAAGTACCATACAGCCAACAAACCACAAGTAATGAAAAATATGATGATAAACCAAAGAAAAACAAAGGGGTAAAATGAGGTTTGTTCACACTAGAGTTTTTATATAAAAAGACCAATTTCAAGAAACATAACCAAAGAAAATTACGTTAATCATTGACCTTTAATTGCAGTACTAATGTTATCACACTTGTAACTTAGATTAAACTTTCCTATTCAAAAATGGTCCCTTTTTTCCCCCTTGAAGAATGTTAGGAAGATTCACTTTGGGCAACAGACTCATTAATAAAAAGGCACTGAAACACTGATTCAATGTTAGCATCCAAGCCGACCATAGCCTGGATTTTTACTTTTAAATTCAAACTTGGTAACTTCTCTGAAAATAGAAATAGAATGAATGTGACAGTCCCAGCTTTTCTCCACCTGTTTGGGAAAGAAAGTCAGCTTCACTTCAAGGAAATAATTTAAAGCCAAGTTTACTTACAAAATAGATCTTGTTCAAGGTTTTCTTTTGAATCAGACACAACACTTAGTCTTGATTAAGTGAATTTACTCAGAGAAAATGCACCACAGTGAAAGACAAGCTACGGAGGCATCAAGTCCAACCTCTTTTGTCATATTTTTAGAGGGAAAGCTGATTTGGGTTCCCATACAAAGAAAGGCATGTTTCAGTGGAATGGGTGCACGTCCAACTTGGAAAAATTCAGTCATTATATTTAAATTTTTAAAATGTATGCCTCAAAAACATTCAGGGCGTTTAGAAAAATCTACCACATTACATCACAGTAAGTGCATCAGCGCATTATATTTTGCAAGCTTTAGCAAATAATAATAAAAAAAAAATCCCCCAGAAGAATCTTAATTCTTATCTATGGAAAACATTAAACTGCTAAGCGCTAACAACTGGAATTAGTCCTTAAATCTCTAATGAGAATAATAAAACATGAGTGCAGTTTGTGCTGTAACTTGATAAGGCCTGAATTTACTTGCTGTTAGGAAAAGTCACTGATCCAGCAGTATGGCTTTTTACTCCCTGAGGTACAGGAAACAGTATCTGTCCTCTAGGAACCTCCTCTGCGGTAAGCACTTCTTATCTGAACTATCAGAGGACGGAGATAGCAGGGTAATAGCTAGTAACAGCAGCTTTATGAGATGATCCATTACTGATTTAAATCAATCTCAGGCAGGTAGCTCTTAACCCATTCAGAGCAGAGCAGACCCCCACCATGGAGGACTCTCAAACTCTCTGGATGCTGCCTGTCATCAAAATATCTCTTTTTGTCTTCAGAACCCAAGCATCTTTTTAAAAATCTCACTGCTCTGAAAGACTCCAGAAGTGCCACTTTGGAGCAAAAAATTGAAATCTAATTTTAGTTAAAATGATCAGTTCCATGTTCACTCGGTAGATATACATGGCAGGAGCTTAATGAGCCTGTTAGCAATTTGCTAAGACCCAACAACTTGCTGTGAAAAACGTAAAGGTGAAACAACTCCTTCTTTCTACACTGGGGGGACTTTGTTAAAAACAGATTTGCTGGGAAGCAGGTCCCAGGGCTGTAGGCACAGATCAGCACAAATGCGAACGGAGAAATGTTTAAAAACAAATTAAGCCCTACATTTTAGGCATTAGGTTAGCAGGATTGTCAGATGGGCATGCGATATTAGAGTTTTATATGTTCTAAATGTAAAGTATTCTTGACTATCTTAACACTTGGATAAATAAATGCTAAAAATAAATTTCAGGCTTACTTGCAGTCAAATGAATACATATATTTATGCACACAAAGATGTAAAATAATAGATTTTAGTGTGTGAAGGGAACTTAGATATTATCTATTTACCCCATTATTTGCAGAGAGAGAATCAAGGCTTTGAGAGATTCAATAACTTATCCAAGGTCACAACTAGATGTTGACTGAATTGAAATATCCTAATAACCGCTAATGCTTTTTCTAGTATACCTTGCTGCTTTTAAACAGAAGTCTTTGTGAATATATATAAGTCTACGTACATATGACATTTTAGCACTTTCTGGATTTCAGAACTAACTCAAGCTATGAACAAAAAGAGTAGTCATATATTAAATATTTAAGATTAGTTATGTTGACTTTTGGTTGATGTTTTATTTCCATATCAGTTAGATTTTAATACAGTCACCTTTTCACTCAGTATCAGAAGTGTAAAGTGTCAAAGTCAGATACATACAAAGAAAAACAAAATCTGGTACCAGCTATGCAGGATTTTAAATATCATCCCTATTTTTTCCTTCACATAATGTTGCCTTCAGAAAATGAAATAAATATTCAAACTCCTGTACTGTTACTCAGTTGCTAGTTTTTCAACTCTGTGAACTCAGTGAACTTAGTAATGACACCCAGAATTGTCATTTCATCTTATTGCAATAGAAATTAAATAAAAACACGTAAACCACAATTCACCTGTCAGTTACGCTATAAAGCTGAAGCACGCTTTTCACTTTTCTGAGATCAGCATTTAAACACTTTTCACTAATGCAACCTTTTTTAATGTATTAAAGGTTCCATTAATTAACTGCGCCTGGCCGACTACACTAGTAAAAAATTTTTTTTTTGTATTTTGCTATTTAAAAGTCTACTGATACTTAGATGCTAACAAACTAAAAAGAAAAATGCTCTTCACCAACTTTTCGGCTAGAGATGCACTTTTTTCTCCTCTACCTCAGACTCTGCTATCTGTGTCTCTTTTAGCTTCCAAGCTCTTTCACCTGATGGTGTCCAATTGCTGAAGTGCAGGCGACCACCTAGAGCCGCAGTAATGGGCTTCCCCTTGAGAGAGCCACACGGGACTACTGTTCATTCCTTTCATGTGGAAACTGCGTGCAGGATAGTTTATGATTCATTTTTCCCTTTTTGATAAGATATGAAAGAAATATCAAAAGAAATTCAGAGAGATCTCCATTTTCTCCGAATGAGATGAAGGACAACGAGCTTCTATTTAAGAAACACGCTTTTTTTTTTTTTTTTCTCTTGGCATTCTGGGTTGATAAAGTGAAAAAATTATTTTTACTGCTATTTTTGTTTGATGTCTGAAAACAAGACTCGGTGTCTTTTTGTGTTTTTAGCCTTTCAAGTGAAATCACCTCACTTGATGAATTTAGTTAAAAGAACTAAACAAAATGATATTTAGCAATTGCAATTTTAGTAAGCACCAATAACTGTTGGCTTATTAAATTAGTAAAGCTCAAAAATGCAGCAGGAAACATATAAGCACCAAAATCTTTAATGTGCCCCCAAATTAAAAATATTATGTTGCTGAAGTATATAATACTCCAGCAATATATTTTTAATATCTTGGATTTTCAGTTAATATGGACCATATTTTTAGGTAACATACATAATTATCTAAATACTGTATCCAGAGGTTGCAGGTTTATAGGAAAGTCAAATAGCCTTCTTTGTGTTATTTAATCACATTTTATAACAAATCTTCAAATGTCAAGGTTGTTTCTAAGATTTAAGAGATGGACATTCTTATATTTGTGTGATCAAATCACTTTGTCATGTACCACTTCAACATGCTTTGGTTTCTCGATGATTTTATACATTCAGATTCCTGGATATTGTAGCAATCTTATCAAACCATCATTTTAAAGAAAACCAGGATCAATCGATTTAGTATCACCTATACCATATTTATTCAATGGCCTAAAGCTATAGCTTTCCTCTCTCCTTTTATCTTAGCAATACTTAATTCTTTCATATAAGAATAGAAACCCTCTATTAATATATTTAAACCAAAATTACATCCAATTGTATAATCTTTGTGATCACTCTGTATGCAACTGTAAAACATATGCTGATAGCACTTTACCTGCTTTATCAATAATCTTTTTTTATAAATGACCTATTATCAAATTTCAAGAAAGTTTGCTTTCAAAGTACCCGTGGTCAATTTTACAAAAAAAGATCAGTTCAGTCAAACATCATTAGAGCAATTTCAAGACATTTCATAACAGACACCAATTCATTATTCCTCTGCATTGGACATGACAATCCTGGAAATTCAGTGGGCCTTTAAAAGGGAACACTTGGAACATTTTAAATACATCTAAATATGGTAATACATTTTGGTTGTCCTTAATTCAGTTATAATAGCAAAGATGAGAGGGCAAGAATTTCAGAGCAATTAGGATATTCGTACACCCAATACATTTTAAATGGATTTACTTTTTACTTATTTGTTTATACTACTCATGGAAATTTGCTTTGAACAAGAAATGTAGTTTCCTATTAGTTTTGAATCATTTCCCCCACCTTAAACAAGTATTCTTCGTACGTTCACACAGAAGAAAGATAAGTAATAATACAGTGCAGGCTCCAAGTAAAATCTAGCCCAGTACAGACAGCGTAGTAATGATGTCATTAAGACTCGTCGCTGAATGGGATTCAGACAGAACTGTTGTATAGCTGCAGACATAAATCTGAAAGAACTTTTTGGCTACATTCTCGGACTTACCTTGAGAGATATTTAGGAGCTCCAGCAAAATGAGTTGAGAGAAATGCACTCAAAAGAAGGTATGCAGACTGCAGATAGAGATGTAGGCCCTATAGGTGCGTGCTTCTGAGAAGCAGGAGGAAACAGTTTGTTAAATGGATAGAGACAGAGAAACAATCTGAAGAAGACGAAAACAGAAAACAAATAAACCTTAATTCTAGCACAAATAAATGAGAGGAAGGCAATTGTGGGGCTGCTCAAAGCCTTTTTGCCTAGCTGAATGAAAGCAATCCCTAAGACTGAATGGGTAATGAGATCCTGGCTCCTGAGATTTTAGCTTTCTTAATCATGTTCATAATTAATTCAAGAACATTGATAATTTCATTACATTCTTTTTGTCTTATCAATAAATGATGTGCCTGCACTTTTGGTCCTGTGTACAGGGAGAGGAGAGATGCTTTGGGTAATATTGCATTAGGAATAGTGGATATATATGCTCCAAAAAGGTGAAGTAGTAATTATTATCCTTGACCAGCCTTCTATTATCAGAACACTATGACAAGCAGCTACAAATAATTAATAAGCTTTTTATGCAGAAATGCAAAGCCTTTGAAGAAAAATATGCTGCAAGTAGAATTCCTTACTGAAGATTATGTACATGGTATAACACAGTGCTACAGAGAAACAGTTTGAGATGGCACTTGCTAAAATGTCTGCATCACAAATACAAGAAGAAAATCATGAACTTGTTTTTAAAATAGCATTTAAAAAATACTTTTCTTCATCTTAATGTTTTATTTAAAAAAAAATTCTGTGTCCTTCCAGTTGTCTTCCTAAAATCCTTCCCAGGATCAACCTACAAAGATGTTAAACTGAACCACCCCACTCAGGAAAACCTTCGTTTTTAAACCAAGATGGAAAACTCTGTCATTATCTGTCAGTCATCATCAAAGGGGCCCTTTTCCTTTATGGTTTTCTATTCACCCCCAACATAAATTTTCACAAAGCCATCACTTATTAGTTTCACAATCCATGTTCAAGGATTTGAGGGCAATGTTTAATGCTACTTAATAGCATGAAACAGAAAGGCAGCCTGGTCTCCCAAACCATTTAGATAATTAATACCAAATTAAAAACGGATCTGTAAGAAAGAACTGCAAATAAGAGAATTCTCCTAATTGATAAGTATAACAATTCAGTTTTAAATTCAATGAGTGCTGCAAATAATCTGTGCTCAAGTGCACACAAGTGATATACAGACTAACATCTTTTTTTGTTATTGACCAATATGGTGGGATACAATTTCGGTAGTGGAAACCATTCCACAAAAATATCTTCAAACTAACTGTGCTATTAAAGATAAAAACAATTCTATAATGCTAGAAAGTATGCATACTGGTACTTCGATCTGATTACTAAACAAAATAGTCTTCTAGAAGGCACTGCAGAATCACTTAGTAAAGCAAGCTGTTGCCCCTGACATTGATATATGGAATAGAGATGATGTATATACTGGGTGCCTTTATCAGTAAATCACTGACTCTATTTACTTCCCCAAGGAAAAACAAAAAACAAAAAACCTGTCCCTAAAAGAGAACTCTTTGTTAGAACTACCAGTAGGGGATTAATATTGGCAAAACATTCAATTTGGATATAATCCCGCAGAAGATTCATAAAACAATAATTTAATAAGTTAATGGACAAAGATTTAGCACATTGGCAGCATACAATTGCCTAGAGAACATTAAGTTTCTTTATTAATTTCATCAAATTATTTCTCTCTGAATTCAATTAGATAGATTGTAGTCACCAGCCACCTATTTCTGAACTAAAGACAATAAATTTAAGAAATTCTAACTCCCTAAAAATAACTTTTTAATAATATGCAAAATATCAGCATTTTATAGACTAATTACTATATAAAAGACTATTCAGTGACGGTTAAATTTAAGCTGAAATATCAATTTCTGTCTGTCCCACATATTTATGTACATTTCAGGGTCTGTTTTAAAGTTCCAGATAGAAGATAGATATTGCAAACCTAATATGTCAATCAATATTCCAAGTTAATGCAGATACAACTGAATTTCAAGGACAGCAGCTGGAATTGTAAGTGCTTTCTGTGCAGCTTCGTTAAGAGCAGTAAAATTAAAAAGACAAATATATACAATGAAATGCAGCTTGTACTCAAGTGTTTCAAATCGTTTTTGCATATTTACTGACAACCTAAAGAGAAACATCACGGCTCTTAACCCATCTTTCAGGTTCTCCCCTGAGATTCAGTCAACAATCAAGCTGCTATGCTTGGACTTCCTCAATGTCTCTGAGACCTGACCATTTCTCCCCATTCCCAAAGCCAGCACCTCATTAAGCCATTAGCCCCCATTCACTGCGTTTTGTTATTTTTAAATGCCCTTCTAGCTACCTTGAGGCTCGCACTCTGTTTTCTCTCTCCTACCACTGCCCATCATGTTCCCAACGCACAAATCTGATTGTGTCATTCCTCTGCTTAAACTTTCAATGGTTCCCCATTTCCCTCCTCTAAGATTGCTCATCAGGCCCTTTGCTCTGGCTCCTCTTTACTTCTTACAGCCTCGTCTTTTAACCACATGAGACTCCAATCACGTGAATTAGACTTCATGTTCTCCAAACTGCTCTTCTCAGTCTTTGGTACACGCAACACCCTCGTCATATTCAGCGACCGATGGCCAATTATTTCTAATTGGATTTCATGAGACTTTTGAAGGTTTTCTTTTCTTTTCTTTCCAGTTGCTCTTACAATGTGTCAAAGGTGACCTGATGGTCCCGCCTTTATCAGTGGACTTGGTGGTTCTCCATCTGCTGATTATTCTTGCCGTGGTCTATCGGTGGCCTTTGGCGATGCTCATTCTCTCCCGTAGTCATATCAGCCACTCGTCTTGTTATTATTGTCTGTAACCTCTGCTGTTTGCTTCCTACAGAACAGAAAAGTGTCAGGAATACACAGAAAGTCTCAACAGTGTTTAAATTTGATCAAATATAGTCTATTCTTGGGAAAAAATCAGGTATTGCTCATTTCTCAGAGTGACATTCTTCGTCTTCGCTGCAATTACTTTATCAGACAATTTTTACATCGGTATTGAGTCTGCGTGGGAAGGTGAAAGTTGCTAGAACGGAGGAAAAAGATGAAATGGCTTGAATACATATCATATAAAGATGTCAAATTTTGATACACTTTTACTGCATATTTTTTCTCTCTACCTTCCTGAAAACTTTAAAAAAGAATTTTTTTTAAACGTAGGGAAAATGTGTATTCTTTGCTTCTTGTATATTAGACATTGTGTGTAACCTCAATATTGTGGTAATCAGGAGGAATTAAATATAAAATCACAAAAGAGTAAATAAAATATAATGGGTGCTCAGTAAGTGGTGAAATAATAAAAGAAAATTGAGTCTGTAAAACTCATTTCTAGGACATCGCTCTGCATTTCCACCAGACCACTTTGTAAGAAAAATTTGAATTTGGTCAACTCAGTGTTAACTAAGGCATGGAAATGTGTGACACGTTTTGCAGAGATTCTCATAAGCAGTACATTTTTTAAAAAAAGTTTTGACACTTAAAAAGTGATCTTGGGAAAGCTGGGATGGCTCAGCAGGTTAAGCGCTTGCTTTGAAGCCCCAGGGACCAAGGATCGAATCCCAGCCCCGGGCCCATGCGGACCCACATGCTGAGCTGGGGTGTGCCCCCAGTTCAGTTCTTGCCGGGACCTATGTGGGAGGCTCCTGGCCCAGTTCCTGCTCTGCACAGACCTGTGCCGACCTGTGGAGTGAAACTATATGGAAAACTAATGTCAACTATGGAGACTGCTCTGGGCCCTCACCCTTCTCTCTGTCTCTCTCTGTCTCTGTTTCTCTCTGTCAAAAATCAATAAAATAAATCTTTAAAAAAAATTTTTTAAAAAGTGATCTTGAAATTCCCTTATCATTAAGAACTCACTTCTTGATGACACTAAATAAATATAGTCTCAATGCAAAGCACACAATGTCTCACCGGAATAAAAAGAGGAAGGAGAGAGGGAAAGGCATGGAAATTTTGTAAGGATTTAAGAAAGCCCCACTAGATTACCATATGGGTAAAGTTATGGGTCCTGAGTGAGAAAATAGCCAGGGGGCGCTAGAGGGCTGGAGCCACGTGGTCTACAAGGGACAGAGGCAAGGCTCTGACAAAAACAGGTTAGAGAATTTAACTCTAATATGTTAGTCTATTACTTGATTTAATTAATATAAAAGTTTAAATTTGATTTTACCAGGGCAATAAGAATAATTTAGAAGAATGTGATGATATTTATGTGACTAAGAGAAAAGTGTGTGTGTATTTTTTTATTCTTTTTCTCTACCCTTTTCTGTTTCAGAAAGTCACTTTCGTTTTACTGCTGAATTTGAGATGCCTCTCTTTTCTCTATGTGGAGGATTTAGAGACTCAAATAAGAGTTTAAAAAGTTATCCAAATGCAAACAGCAAAAAGAAGAAATGGTTTTTCCACAATAATTTTTCTTCTATAAGACATAAGATAAAAGAGACTACAAATTTGGACTCTTAAAATTTGAAAGAGAATAGCTAACTAAGTAGAAGCTGTTTCTTAGAGTTCTAAACTTTCTCTTCATCTGAATAATATACATTACGTATTTAGTTTAGTTTAGTTTAGTTTAGTTTTGTTTTTTGGATGATACAGAATCAGATTTGTGACAACTCAGCACTATTGCTCAGTTATAAAATCATGGCTTCAGGGACATAAACATCTAACTCTATGTTATAGATAAATTGAGGCTCAGGGAAATTGAGTTGTCCTGGGTTACAATGCCTGTAAATGAAGAAAGTAGCATTTCCTCTAATGTCATGTAGGCAACCTAAATGACAAAATTCAATTGAAATAACCAATTGTAAATGACCTAACTGTATCTTTGACTTCCTGTGTATGTGGGCTTCCCTTTCCATATGTCTTCTTTGTTTGGAAATAAGAGATTTCAGGATCCCAGTAGCAGTGGATTTCTTTCCCCAGAAATCCCAGAATTCCAAGGAGCAAGGCTGAAGAGATGCAACCCATCTCATTTGGCTTGCAGAGAAGGGAGGTGTTATTGGAATCACCTCTGGGAGATAGTAGCAAGTTTACAACACAGGAGCCTCACAAGGGGGCTAGGGCTCCATTAGAGCAGAAGAGAGCAGAGCTTCATGCTAACCAGGAAGTCTGCTTACAAGGTAAAGCTAGCAAGTTCTACATGTAGATTTCCAATTACATAAGCTATTTTTTTTTCTTTCTTGCCTAAGTCTATGCAAATAGATTTCTGTCATTTGCAAAAATAACACAAAAGAGTCTTGTTATCTCCATCTTTGTAGTCATCATAGAGCCTATTGTATCAATTTTTACATTGTAGGACCTTGAAAATGTTCAGTTAGATGGAATCCAATTCCTTTGATAAATGAGTAGCATAAAACTAGAAGAATGCAGAAAAGCACAGGGGTGAAGTGTGAAGGGAAAATCCAAAGTCCCAGGGTACAAGGGTCACTAGAGAGAACAGAATCATGGGGAATTGGCAGTTGTCAGGTGAGGTTAATACAAACTTTAAGCCTGTGACCAGTAAAGGAGAAGGTGTCCAGAGAAGAACGGGACAGGGGACAGAAGTGTAGCAATGGTCATTGATCATGTTGAATGGGACATGGGCCAGGGAGACACAGACAGTCAGTAGGACGCATATTCCATAGTAGTCAGTGAGTGAGATGGACGCACCATCAACATGGGGCAAGGGGAAGAATGCAACTCATTTGCGCCTCTCTGGACAACCAGGGCACAGCAGTGAGAAAATAGACAGTCAGGCCTCAGCTCGGCCACTTACGTACTTAGATTGTGATTTTCAAATTACTTAATTCTCTGAGTTTCTGCTGCATTATCTGCAAAAGAGAGGTAAAGATTTCTATTTTTTAGGCTGGTTGTGACACTTAAATGAGAGAGCATTTATGAAGGGGCCCAGTACAGTGTCTGCCAATAAGTAGATGTTCAAATCCTTTGGGAAAAAGAAACAGAACATAGTGAAATACTGAAACTCACTAAAAATGTTAATTAAGCCTTTAAATGCACCAGTTTTGTGAGCACACAAGTAGACATTATGAGCGTACGAGTTAAGTACATTAATGAAAACACACTTGACTAACTTCAACGGGAGGAGAGACGATAAGGAACACAAAATAAACAAAGATTCATTCTGCCTTCAGAAGCTGGAAGGTTTAACCCATTTGCAGTTTGGGGGTAAAAAAGGTATAGCTTACTGCCATGTTCATTTAATTCCAAGAATTTATTCTTAAAAGCCTTCCAGAATTTGTAAGATATGCCTTTGTACCTGGAGGTAGCATTATGCACATTGCCACCTGCGGCCTGTTGGTGAGAACTGTAGCTTTACAAACTCGGTGCTGTCCATGGCAAAAGCTTTTCTTCCAGAGGCTGATGTTAATTCAGGTCAGGAAGTGAAACCAAGAGTATGCCTTTGCATAACAAAAATTAGGAATGAACAGAATAAAACAATAGATTACATAGCCACCCTTTGCATTCTTGTTTTGGGCAAATGGTAGAGCACTGTTAAGGAAACCCTGGAATTGAAAGACTAACGTCTTAATATAAGGTTTCCACACATCACTGGATGGCAAGGAAACTATGCAACTTCACTGAGAATAGAATCTAACAAAAATGTGAAAGCCAGAGGATAGAACTGACTACAAAGTATAATTTATTTTCCAACCCACGCACAGATCAAACTTTGAAGGTAAAGTTAGGACTGTAATCTATGAGTTATCTCGCGGTAAATACAGCAGCCACAAAGGCTGCAGGGGAGTATTCTCAGGGCAAACAGAAAATGGGTGAATAATTCAGGCTTAGAAGTTGAAGAGGGCATCAGAGAAAATGAAGTGTTCAGATGGAGTGTAGAAGAACCAGTAGAAAATGTCCAGAATTGAAAAAAAAAAAACCAGTTGAAAAAAATAAATTATTTGTAAGAACTAGAAAATTTCTAAAATTCATTTCAAATCAAAAGCGCTATGGTTATATACAGATGGCATATAAGCATAGGTAGGAATGTCTAACATGATTAGCCATCAGAGAAATGCAAATTAAAGCCACAACTATTAGAATAACAAACAGTAAGTAATGACAACACTAAGTGCTGTCTAGGATGCAGAGAAATTGGACTTCTTCCACGCTACTGGTGATAATGTAAGATAGTGTAGCCACTGTAGGAAATAATTTGGCAATTTCTTACAAAATTAAACATACAACTTTCATACATCCTTGCACATTGTACTCTTGGGCATTTATCCCAAAGAAATGGAAGCTTTTGTTCTTTTTTTTTTTTTTTTTTTTTTTTTTTTTTTTTTTTTTTTTTTTTTT